>JARHVA010002765.1:675000-967500 GCA_037957365.1 Torreya grandis
TTTTGTCTATGAACATTATTATTCCCCCTCCTATCATTCAACCTAAATTTGATATTTTTGAAGATTAAATTGATATTAATTCTAACCTTGTTTGTTTTACTTGGTATAGAAAACCTTATGATTTACATTTTTATTCTTGAAGTTATAAATAAATAATAAGATAAAGCAAAATTTGAAATATATTGGTATGCCACCTTAGGTTATCAAAACCAGTTTCATATTCTAAAGTAAAATTGTCATATTTATCAAGAAAAAGAACAAATCTTGGATGTTAATCCTCCACCTAGAACTCACTTCATTTTTGAAACCCTCCCTATTTAAAAATTTAATACTCCTAATCTTAATTAATCATTTGAGCCAACTGAGCCTAATAACACTTTAGAACATGCTAAATATTGAAATAGGAGAAGATGTCATAAATAGAGTTAGATATATCATTCCTTAGTTGTAGAATAATAGAGACCGAGTTGAATTCATAGACAATGAAGGGGATGTTGATATAGAAAATGATCAGAAAGTTATAAATCCTTAGATTCATGGGAATCCAATAAATATTGATAATTATCTTGGTAAATTACCTTCACTTAAAATAATTAATGTCACATAAAATTTAAGAAATTTTGGTGTGTCTTTGGAAGATTATTTAAATGCTTTTAGAATGATTTACCCTATTCTTAGTATAATAAATGAAAATATTTTTCTTAGAGTATTTTCAAAAACTTTAGAAAGTCAAACATACCAAGTATTTATATCAACTTGCTAAGTTTAGTAGCACTTAGAAGGACATATAAGATTGGATAAAACTTTATTTTGGCAAGCCTAGAGAAGATTTAAAGTTAGTGAATGAAATTATAAATATTTTTATTGATCCAGGTGAGATAATTTACTATTTTATTACTAAATTTACTAAGATACATTATAAAATGCCTCACGACATTAAACCATATAAAAAATATCTATATTATATTTTTGTAATGTTTTTATTTTGAAATATAAAATGGGTTTAGAGAATAAAGACATTATATAGTATGATGCTACAATTACTTTTTTTTATAGAATATGAAAAGAATTTAAAGTGTGTTAGATTTAAAGATAGAGCTTCTACTAGTTTAACTCATTATAATGCATAGATTTTAACGGTCATACATAATCTTGGAAATAGGTTAGTCATTGTTAAGTGACAATTGAATGCCAAACCTTCCACACCAGGAAAAATTCTAATCCTCACAAAGGTAAAAATTAATTAAAAAAACCATTATTTTTTATTTTTGTGAAATACGCCATGACCCTAACACATTTATAAATATTCATACATTGAAATGATTTATCTAAAAGAAGGCTAGTATTTCTATTGACTTTGCTAATAATATATACATGTGTGGTTCTGATGAGTCTTTAAAAAATATCAAAATTGATAATGTTTATACTATTAAAACAAGGCAAAGGGATTCCAATTCTATCCCAAAATATGTTTCAAATATAGCTAATAATAAAATGTATTATAACAAAACTTTTTTTTGTAAGCTAAAGGTAAAGATATGCATAGCATTACTACTACAGATATTTTACTACAAATTATCAATAATGTAACCCTTTATCTATTAGATTCAATAATACACAATATCTTATTTATAATCCCAAGATTTTTACTCATATACATCATCATGATTTTGATTCTTATAACATTATTGACAATATCATAACTATTAATTTTTTTACTCTAAATTTTTGGTTTACCTAGCCAAACTGATAATATTAACAATGCTATTAAAAATCAAATTCCTAATAATATAGTAGGATTTCAAGAAGAATCAAGTAATAATGAATCAAATTCTATTTTTATTCAATACAATGATCCTCCAAATAATTACATTCCTCCATTTTATGTTTATATTAAATTTGTAGATAAAGTTATACATAATTATAATTTTGATATAAGAGCTTTTGAGAATATTATTCCTAAATTTATTATTGATCAAATAGACATATCTTATGAAAATGATAACATAAAACTTATTGGTTTTGATTCTCACCAAAATAATAGTTGTATTAAGTTTCATGACATTTTTACCAAAATATATCAAGATAAAAGTATCAGTTGCATGTTCGATGTACAAGTTTTAGATATCTCTGCTAATTATGTTATGTTGTTAGACAAAGATTGGTCAAAACCAACTGATGATTTTGTAGATAAGGATATAAACTAGGTTCCTATTAAAAATTAAATTGAATTTATGTATAGAGAGGAGTGAAATAGTAATCATATATAATCCATACTGATAATTGTTAATTTTGTTGAAATTGGAATTGATACTTATGAATTACTAACTTTAGATGAACCCAATCCATAAAAAATAATGAGTATTTCTAGAGAAATCATCTAGTCTTTTTATTTTTATGTATATTATTCCATCATGGTATTGGTGTTAGACTTATTTCGATTTTTCTTATTGATAAATTTTTTCACTATGTTTGTAAATTATCATTTGACATTACTAATAAAAAATCTAAGTTTGAATCTTTATGTTTAGGTCTTAAAAATCTATGGAGTTATATATCAAACATTTATAAGTTTTTGAAGACTTTGATTTGATTGGTAGATAAGTAATAATTATATATAAAACAAATCAAACTCATCTCCATAGATATACTCAACAAGTTTGGTTACTTACTAAGAGGTTTGAAGTATTTAATAACACACATATCCTTAGAGAATTTAATTCTCGTGTTGATAAGCTTGTTGTTTTTAATTTTCATCCTACTTTAACTGATAGTGAGTCAACTATACATTAATTTTTTTTAAATATTTTTAAACCTAAAATACCTAATCTTAATGATAATTGGCTTATTTTTTATTATGATGAACATAGTTGCTAAGGATTTCTGGATAAAACCATGTAATATTTTTTAAATTAATTTTTATTCTCACACTCCATGAACCGTCATTAAGATAAGAGAGAAAATAATTATTATAGACTTAGGCATTTAATTTTATAAATATGACAATGAAGTCCATTAATTCAAATGATTAAAAGGATAAAAATACAAAAAAATAGAAAAGTTAAAAATGATTGAAATCAATAATTTTTAAGTTTTCTACTTTTTTGTATTGTTATCATCCCAACCACCTAACATTAATGGAATTTATTGTCATATATTTAAAATAGAATAATTAATTCTGAAATCTAAGCATTTTAATATTTTATACTGATGATAGTTCATAGAGTGTGAGTAAAAATCTTGATCTAAAAAAACTTACATGATTTTATCTAAAAATCATTAGTAGCTTACTTCATGTACTATGGAAATATTATATCTTTGTGTGATAAAAACATTGATTAATTTTTTAAAGGTAATTATTTTTATCATGATAAAAATTATGGTGATTAATTTCACTTAAGCACTAATAAATTGTTTTCTAGTTTAGTCATTTTAGAATCTATGTTCACTCCACATGATTAGCCTAAGATATCACAAATCAAAGAATTATCTAGAAGAGATATAGGTGAGACTATTACCATTAATGTTGGCACTGAAGAGGATCTTAAAATTTTATATTTAGAGATATAGTGTATTGATGAGGATTTTTTTTAATTTATTAAGTTATTTAAGTAATTTATAAATATTTTTGTTTTATCTTAAAAAGATCTAAAAGGTTATGATACCAAAATAATAAAACATGACATAACTATTAATCTTAGTATAAAACCTATTAAGAATAAATAAGAATAATCCCCTTATTTTAAGACACCATTAATAAGGAGTTTGATAAAATATTAGACAGTGGTGTCATTTTTCCTATATGATACTCAGATTGGCTAGCTAACTTAGTTTGTGTTAGAAATAAGAATAGTGATATTTATATGTGTATATTCTAGAGACTTAATTAGAGTAATTTTTAAAGATAACTTTAATTTAATTAGCATAGATCAAAAATTTATAAGGTTACAAGATCTTAAATGATGTCACCTCTTGATGAATTTTTTAATTATAATCATATATTTGTTTATGCAGAAGATAGACATGAAAGTATGATTATTACATGTAGATGATTATTTTATTTCAAGGGAATGCCTTTTGGTTTAATGAATTCAAGTGCCAATTTGTAGAGAGATATGCATTTAGATTTAGATGACTTAATTGGCATCATTATTCAAATATACCTTTATGATCTTACCATGCATTCCAAGAAAAGGAAAAAACATATTGATCATCTATGTGATATTTTTAATAGATGTATAAAATATTATATTTATATTAATCCCAAGAAGTTGATTTTTATATTTATCGAAGGAAAATTATTCAATCATATTATTTCTATAAATAACATTTCAATTGACATTGAACAAATAAAATATATCGTATATTTAACACCTTTTAAAGTCCAATATAGGTTTAGGTTTTTTTGGTAAAATTAATTTTGTGTGTAAGTTTATTTTGAATTTATTTTATAAATATATTCCCATACATATTTTATTAAATAAAAACAAGACTTACCTATGGGATATAGGTTCATATTCAACATTTAATAAATTAAAATATGCCATTACAAGTGATCTTATGTTTGTCAAATTATATCCAAAAAAACCATTCATTTTGTATGTTAATGTAAATGAAATGATCTTAGGTGTTGACATTACTCAACATAATGTTAATCACAAGGAAAGACATATTTGCTACATGATTCAAGTTTTGCAAAATGCTAAAACTAGGCATCTTTTAATCAAATAAATTTATTCTTTCGTTAATCTCATCTCTAAATAAAATCATATATATTTTGATGGGAAATAAATTTAATTTTGTTCAAACATGATTTTTTTATCCTACCTTTTAAAGAAACCAACTATTTAAGGAAAGTTAACAAAGTGGATTTTTTAAATTAAAGAGTTTAATCTTGAATTTGAAACCTCTAAAACTATTAAAAGGAATGATTTAACTAGATATTTGGTTTCAAATGTAACATATAGTATAAATATTTTAATTATTTTAATTTATTATATTATTCATGTTAAACCTCATTTCTAAACCATGAAGACTGTTGATTTTTCAAAATAGTTTAACATATGTCTTGAAATGTGTGAATTAGATTCTTTGTTTTTTCAAGATGATTGGTACTAAGATTTGATTTACTATTTTTAAATTAAATCTTATTCTAAAATTTTTGATAAGTGACAAAGGTGAGCACTTATATTGCAGGCCTTAAATTTTATTTTCTTATAAATTTTTATATTCCATAGAAATAAATATTATTGTATTACATTATTTAACCCATGATCAGAGGTAAAAGGTTATTATGAGTTATCATGAAGGTAGCTATGGTGGATATTATGCAACAAAAAATATTATATAAAATCTTGTATGCATGATACTATTGACCTATATTATTTTAATATTTGTACAATCTAGTTAGATCGTGTATGCCATGTTTTCTTTTCATTGCTAGAGATAGACTACTAGCTATGCCTTTTAACCTAATTATCCTTAAAAATTATTTTATTAAATGGGGTATTTATTTTATTTTATACATACATCCTCCATATTCACCTATCCATATGTATATCTTAACTAATATTAATTATTTTACTAAATGGTTTGAAGATATTATGTTAACAAGTTCTATTATAGTTAAAGTAATTTTATTTTGTTAAATCAAAATTTGGTTTTCCTTATAAAATAATATCTGATAATGGTATTTACTTCATTTATAATGATTACTTAGATTTTTTATGATGTTATTCAAATATTTCAAGTCATTATTCAAAATATTATCCTCAAAGAAATGGGTAGGTCAAATATACTAATAAAATTTTGATCTTAATCATGAAAAAACTAGTTTATGAAAATAAATGTAATTGAGAAATCAAAATATATAAAACATTATGAGATTATCACACCATTATGAAACCTAAAATAGTTTATTCTTGTTTTATGTTGGTTTATGGTTTTGAATCCACTTTACCTATTGAGCTTTAAATTACTTATACTAGGAATACCCTTTAGTATTTGACAGATGATATTAGTTATATATAAAATAGACTTAATGATTTATTATCCCTTGACAAAACTAAGATGAATAGTTTACAAAAATTATAAAATGCTAAAGAAAAACTTTTAAAAAATGACAAGAAAGTTTTTAAGAAAAAATTTAAAATTGGTGACTTAGTGTTATATTGGGACAATGCTCATGAAGAGAGAGGGAAACATCACAAGTTTTATTCAATTTAGCTTTCTCCATACAAAATAATTATTATTTTTAGGTAAAAATGTTATTCATTTATAGGATCTTGATGGAAATTGGTTGTGTTATTTAGTTCATGGTTGTCATTTGAATATTTTAATTCAATTAGCTTCCCTTTTTTTCATATCTTCTTTGATTTATTTCCTACTTTGTTTTATTTTATTCTTTCATGTTTTGATTTATTTATTTTATTTTATTTCATTGTTCCCTATGTTTTGGTGTGAGTTAATTATCTTGTTAAAATTTTGAAGGATTTTCATTATTATGAAGGAAATTCATAATTATCTACCATATTACTTTAATTATCTCTTGATCAACGATTTGATACTCAGTTAAACTTTGAATATTTTTTTATAAATAGTAGGTACTAAATATTCTATTACTATGAACATTACTTTGCATTCATAATTGATATTATAGGCTAATGCATTTATTTTAATCTAGCCCAAACTTCCCTATTTTTATCTTTCATATTATTTTCGCCAAACTAGCTAAATAATTCATCCCTTAATTACACACTTTTGAAGGGGTTGTGTATAACTGATTAGAAAATGATTGGCCTCAATCACACTCTTAAGTATCTAAATTTTACAATGTTTATTTGTAACCTAATTTTATAAGTGAAATTGGTTAACAAAGTCACTAGTATTATATCAAATTCTAGTATCTTCATTTTTTTTAAATATGTTCTTAAATATTATAACTTGGGTCATAAAGTTTAAAATTGTTGGTCGGGGCCAGCTTGTTTCCATTACTTTAATATTTTTTTTGTACATATGATTTTATGTGACATGATGTAATTTTAATTTATTTAAACAATCATAATATTTAAAACTGATCATGCATAACATAAGTTGATTAAATTGTCACAAAATAAAATTTACTACATTTAGTAATGTAATAGTTATATTTTCATAGAATAACGAAAGGCATTAAATATGGAGTTATATTGGTGATGTTTTTTATTATTTTAATTTTTATCTTGTTCAAATATATTGTGCATTATAAATATTCCATGATTTTATAAGTTTATTTCATTATGACTCTGGCATACACCCATTCAATTTGAGTCTTGATAGCATGAACAAAACTATAGGTGATTTTCAAGATTGTAAGCTTTCTATTAAGCATGAATGTAGATTTTAATGAATTTCATATTTTTTAAATTCACTTATCCATTGTAGAATCGATAACATGTGATGGCACTGGTGAGATTGTCAACATTAGTTTATTGGTTTGTTACCTAAGGTTTTGATTAGAATTATTATGTGTGCTAACATGGCCATATTTCATTGAAATAAAAGTATTCATGTGGAATATATTTGATAATACCTAGGTATTTCATTGATATAAGGTGGTTATTTGTCATGTATTGTATTCATATTTTATTTAATGCTTAGGTATAAATGGTCATATTTTCATTCCTAGTTGATTAAATGTATTTATGAGAACATATATTTGAGTTAGACTTCAAATTTAAATCAAGATATAGTAATAATTTGATGGCTTGCGAGTGACTTAAGAATTTATGTTATCCTCACCATTTTTTTATTGTCAATGGTGGTGACTAGCTAACATGAATCTTAGTAATGTTTCATTTCATGCTAAGCTTGGTTGGCTTTATTTTGATGATGGTTATAGAAATTATTTTTATGGTTGTTTGGTTGATTGTAGTATCCATTAACTTGACAAAAACATAATATATTTGTATTCATTATCACCTGGCAAGATAATCCACCATAAATCATTCATTTTTCATTTCTTGAGCTTCATTTTATCAATCCCATTATGGAAGTGACACTCTGATAGTTCTATTTTTAAGGTGAATTAGAGGTTTTTTTTTCAATCATCTCATTGGATGCAATCTTATAGTGGCATTTATGATTTTATTTTGGTTGGTTGATTTTGGATGAAAGTATTACATTCCTATAGAATAAATCATGGTGGAAATCATCTTCTTTTCTTGCATAAAGATTTGTTTTCATAAAGTGATTTGTGTGCAACTTATACACCATCAAATTCACTCTTTGTTTACTCTTCTATGTAGTGTGGACATGTCTCATGATAGGTTTTAATTATACCTTGCATTTGACCAATCAATGGATTGGTGTCATTTTATACTAGGGCCAGTGTTTAAGGCTATATTCAATGAGATGTTGGATATTTGAGTTAAAAATTCATTGTTTGGGGGGTGTTTACTCTATTGTTGATGTGTAAATCCTAAGGATAAAAAATAAGATTCTAATTCTATGTTATAGAAAAACTAAATCTAAAAACATTTTACTAATTGAATATCCCCTATGGAATTCTTTGTTAAAAGGATTCTTCAGTTCACACCATCAACATCCAGAACTTAAACATCTAGCATAAGACACTATAGTGTCCTAACTCAACTTACCTGACTGGGTAGGATAGTTTTGTATTTTATAATGTGAGAATTTTTATTACCTATTATCACCTAGACTGCTTACTAATAAATTATAAATATGGAGATGATTTATAACAAAATTTACCTCTTATGATAATTTAAAGACATACCTTTCATAAATAAAACTCATATGCATTAAACAAAAACAAACTTTGCATTTAATGAAAGCACACTTGTATTAAAATGAAAACATGCTTGCATTAAAATGGAAATCACACTTTGCCTTTAAAAGATAAATCACACTTGTAGTAAAATTAAATATACCTAGATTAAAATAAATACACTTTTAAAATATAAACTATAAATACCAATTATCTTGATCTTCAGATAGAAGTGGGCCCTTGCTCATTCCTCAGAATGGGATCAACTTTTACTTAGTAATGGAATGGAATGCTGAAATTTATTAATACTTCATTATCAAAAGGAACATATACAAATTCTATGAATTCTACTACAAAATTACACTTGAATGTTTCTTCTTTATATTACCTATTACTATTACTTTGGAAATGAGGAAACATGTACTTAAAGCACATCTCAATGAATATTCTTAGAATACAAAATTTAAAAAACTAAACAACCAAATCCACTTATTCAAAATATAAGATCTAGGAATTAGATCCATGATTATAGGGATACATTAGAACTGATTCAACTATCAATAGGTTGAGTATAACTAACATATATTTGAAGAGATTTTGTCTAATTTTTACAAAATAAAAATACATTTATATCTAAATCATTTTAGATTATTACTATGAAATTAATGTCTTAAATAAGATATCTAAAGATGGAAATTCTATATATGTATAGTATATATATATTTATATTTTCTATATCAATCTACAGATTACAGTTGGGCATCTTTAGAGCATGGTTGGATAGGTCTTCATAGCATCGTCAAAGCTATAGATATTTAGAGATTGACTTTATTCTATACTAAGTATTTAAAACTATTACCAAAAGGTGTTTCCAAAATTGTTGATGACTTCTCAAAACAATTCTACCATAGAGATGTATCTCTATATGCAAAATTGTACTCATTTCATCCAAGTTAGACATAAATAACAAGATAAAGAGTCAACAATGTATCACATACAAATAAAAGAAAATTGCACTCATTTCCTACTCAGATGAGACCTTAACTATTAAATGTAATGCAATACATTACCAAGAGGCAGTGCTTATGGACACTTTATATGAGATATAATGAGCTATATAGAATACTCATAATTTTTCCCCCACACTTTACCTTTTACAAGTCTTCTTGTAAACCAGAAGAGAACTATTCTTCAATCCAAGAGTATATATTACAAATGTTAATTGAGATCATAATTTTAAAAGTTATCTCCCTAATCATAATCTACGTAGAAACACCAAATCTCTTACCATATTATGTAACCATGCTTGAAATTCTACTTCTACTTGATTGTGCCAATTATGCCAAGTAGACATGAGATAAATAAGAATGGGTGGCCTAAATCTCATGTCAATCTAAATATTTGACCCTCCTTATTCTAGGAGATAAGTGATAATTATATCAAGTATGTTATCTCTCTATAGACTCCAAATAATGGTAGTGGGACTCATGACTTTCTTGTATTTCAAAGTAACAAGCAAAGTCTCTATTGTAGAAAAGTTCACTAAGTTAGCTTTGTGCTAGGTCAAGTGCTTAACTAGAAACCTAAGTTAATTCTAGACTTGATGGAGCTAGGAATGAACATAAGAAGGTCTAGTGTACAACATTTAATCATTCTATGGCACTATTATTGGTTTCACACAAGGCATAAGACTTGTGCACTCACTCGAAGTGCAACAATGAAGGGACCGGACCCACTCATTGCAATATGGCATAACTTGGGGTTCAAAGAGACTTAGTCATTAGCCAAAGGGGTTAATGTGACCTTATAATTCTAATTCCTTCAAATTTAATTCAATTCCTAAGTCCTAAGGTGCAATTCCATGCTTGGCCATGAAGGGCTCTTAATAGTGCAAGCTATGGGAATGGCTAGTATAAGAGTGTTTTGAACAAATCTAATCTAGGTCTAATAATGAAAAAATGATGATAGATATTTAGCAATAAGGAAAAATTATAGGATCAAAATGACATGAACTAAAGCTAAAATCTAAGTCAAATTCTAGGTCTTTGGAAACATGACACAAAGATAGACTTGAAAACACACTAGGTCTAAAAATAAAAGGAAAATTCTAGATCTTTGGAAAAAAGGAACAAATCTAAACTTGAAAACACATGAAGTATAAAAATAAAAGGAATATTCTAGGTATTTAGAAACAAAGAACAAATCTATACTTGAAATAACTTGGTTGAGGTAAAAATGGTAAGGCAATTAATCTAACAATTCAAAACACTTGGACTCAAACTAGGCACATGGAATCAAACATGAAATTGACCTTGGTATAAGAAATTATACCTTAGGCACATGACTAAAAATAATTTTAAAATTAAATCTCAAGTAATCAAAAATAAGCATGATGAATAAATCTTTCAATTCCAAGTGATAATCAAGACTCAAATGTAAACTAATAACTCTTAAGCTTGTACTTAAAAAAAGAGTTTAGACCTTATTTATAAGTAATAAAATAGATGTAAGGCACATAAAAAAGAGACCAATTCCTAGATCTAGGAAAAAATATCTCAAAATTAATCAAGGAATTAGTCCAAGTTGTAAAATTCAAAAGTAAGATGTAAACACATAATCCAAAATTAAGTGAGGCATAGGCATAAACCACTCAATGTTTGAATTTAAAATTTACAAGAAAAATTTTGAACTTATTTTAGAAGACTTGGTTTATCAAATAGACAACATTCTAGACCCAAATATATGATATAATGATACCAAGTGTAAACCAAAACCCATACATAGTTTATAACTTGGTTTGACACAAGGCAAATTTTTAAAACAATACGAGCAATGTAACAAATCAATATTATTAAAAAGGTATGATACTATTTTTTGTTTAAAAAATACAAGGAAAAAAATTGGGATGAAATGGGTAGCATAATGATTTCCTTTTCTAACAAGTGACACACACACACATAAATGTTTTGAAAACATGTAAGGCAATGGCGTGGTATTAAATGGACAAAGTAACACCTCTTAGGCTAAAAGTGGTGTACAAACATGTGATTGGTTCATGACTTATTTTGAATTATTTTTGATAAAAAAAATAGTTTTAGACTCAAAATCATGCAAGTAAAATAAATATACATAAAAACACCTAAGTGTATTATCTTATCCCTAAAAACTGATAAGGTTACTTTGTATTGTTAAATTCTATCGATATACTCCTTCTTGAGAGGAAATAATTTATTAATTTAATAATTTTAGATGCACATGAAAATTAGGGTTTTTAAGGGCCCCTCTTATCTCAATAATTCATATGGTGACATGGAATTTTGGTCTACTTTCCCTATATTAATAATATTTCTATGGCAAGTGGGGTTTGTCTATAAACTATAAGTTTCATGAGTTCTTGATGGTCCCAAGTGTGGTTAACACTAGAGATGTAATCACATCAATTGAGTTCATATTGGATAACTTACTATGCAAGGGTCTATTCTTTTGCATATCAACTCCATCTATGTACTTCTTAGTGAAGTCCAATGTTTATCCAGACGTAAATCAGGTTTTTATTACAATTAGAGCAGCTTTCCACTCAACCCCTTGGCAATCGTAGTATCATGTACCTTAATTTATATACCCTATTGTGAAGTGGGGTTGAAATGATGTTGAGATATTAAATCCTAGGTCAATGCTTCCCTAAATAACTTATGGGGAGGTGATGAAATCCTACCCACAAGTTAATTACAATAAAAGAAATAAATGAAACTAGGACTTTAAAGGTCATTTTTTGAATCACCCAAGTCATTCAAACTTAGGGAGAGCATAGATGATGTTTCCTTCTAGGCTTAGAATAAGCAACAATTCAATGAAGAAATTTACCTAAAGGGGATGGGGGAGAGCATATGCACAAAGTTTGATTTACAATAAAATAAAACAAACAAAAACAAAGCATTTAAGAGAACTTATTCTAATATTTGTGTTACTTTTAGAGCACTAAAAAAAGTTTGAAATGAAATTTTGCCCCTTAGTTTTTTTGTTGGTATTTGAAAACTTTGAAAAATAAAAGTAGAGTTGTTAGATGACTTTTATGCACCAAATTTGTGAATGAAATTTTTAAGTTCTTAAAACATTTTTTCTTAGCCTTGGCTCCTAGAAAAAAATTTAGGGGGTTTTCTTATTTCTAGGCCAAAGAGATAATCATCAATCAAACTCACATTTTGAGCTCTTGGATTTTTATTTTTTATTTACATAGTTCAATACTGCCTATTACAATGCAAAACTACCTCTATGCAAAACCACCTCTGCAAGTACAAAATCAACTCTTGATAGTGCAATATCCCCTTTACTAGTACAATACCAACCTTTTATAGTTAAAACTAACTTAGATAGGAGAAAAACTGACTTTCATATGCAAAATCAACTTTTACATGTGCAATACAACCTATGACATGCAAAACTGACTCTTACACTTAGGTATAAAACTAGCTCTCATAAGTGTAATACTAAATTTACCAGAGCAATACTAACTATACTAGTGCAATACTGACTATACCAGTGTGATACTGACTCTAGCAAGAAAAATAGAATATAACAAGCAAAATTGACTTTACTAGAGTAATACCACCTATACCATGTGTAAAATTGACTATTACATGGAAAACCAACTTTTATGAGTGTAAAACTAACTATACCTTGCAAAATTGACTTTGTTAATGTAATATCAACTTTACCAAGTGCAAAAATAAATTTTACATGTAAAACTGACTCTTGAAAATTTGATTCTTATAATGCAATATCACATTAAATAGGTGTAAAATCAGATCTCTCTATGTCTCATCTGAGAGCTCCATTTCTTTACTTTTTTGGCTGTGAAATAAAAATTGGCATAAAAAATGTTAGAAAAGGTTTCTAAAAGGCCATATGAATATTTTTGTGGGGTTCAGTCCCCATCGGGCATGCCATTATGTGACCAATAGGAATCCAAGAGGGAAGATTAGTATCGTGTTAGTATGAATAAAATAAAACAAAATGCACTAATAAAAGCTTACACTTCTAACCTAGACACTCAAAGAGATAGCAAACAATACAAGTAACTAACAAATGAAATCAAAATCAAATATTTTACCTTCCATGAGAGCAAGAGTTTTATGTTGGTAATGAGTTGATGTGGTTAATTGTGTGATCAAGAATTCTTTGGCAATGTAGCTTCTTGCACCACCTCTCTTTGTCACATTGGTAATGTTGGGCTTCGATTTGGCTTTGGCTTGGCTTGGATTAGAAAATGGGGATGATAACACTATATCAATGAGCTCCTTGAAGGTACTTTTGCATGATAACTTTACACCAAAAGAGTTTATTGAAGGTATTTTAGAATCATAACATTACACAAAAAATCTTATGAATCAATGGGTGAGGCCTTGTATTTATAACCTTCCAAACTAACTCTAACCCAAGTGTAGTTATGTTAAAGTTAACCATGGTTAGATTTGGGAGGAGTTCAATTAATAGGCATGGCTCATAAATCTAGATATTTTTTTGATATTTTGTGAGTATTTGACAACTCAAAAAATATGATGTCATCAATTTAGATTTATTAAATTCAAAAACTATAAATTCACCAATTAATTAGCCTAGAGATTATCACCTATGTATTTAATTAGGTTTAACAAATTAAGCAATCTTGATCAAGTTAATTATCATTTCTAAATTTTGACAAGTTTTCCCTCACACATAGTCAAAAAGGTCAATTTGATAGGTCATAATTTGATAGGATATTAATTAGAGGAAGATGATTGCATAAATTCCATTTCCTCATTGATGTGAATTATAATATGTACATGATGTGCACTAATGAATCAAAGAATTTTAGTGATATATAAGCTTAACTTCATTGTTTACAAAATTTAATCTCATGTCTATTTAGATGTGAAAGTGGCCAAAAAGGAGTGCCTACAACTTCCATGCCCCATATTGGAAAGAACTGCAAAAAATATTTATTAAATGTGAAAAGTATAAAGACCAATTAAAAATAATTTTGAATACCAATGCACTAAAAGTGAAAAATATAAATAAAATTGTCATAGTCTTATTTCCCATTAACAATACACATCAATTATATAAGAGTATTATCACTTAGGAAGCTAAGACTCTAATATGTTCTTATCTATACTTTTGTAGAATGGGCACATGCCCATTATACGTGTCAAGATAATATTTTTAAATATGGTAAAATGTTTCTATTGGGCCCCTCACCCATATAAATACATTAATAACTTAATATAATTTTGCATTTTTAATTCTATAATAAATATAGTCAAAGTATACTAGAGGAATTTATTGTCGAGGAGTAAGATAGAAGAAGGTATCATATAATATATGAGTTAAAAAAATAAAATATTACATTGATTAGATATTTTAACTTTTCATTTCTCTCTTAGACACAGTTACATCATATCAATTTAGGAATGTCTTCATACAAGAGTATAATTAACATGGTGTGTCCTTACCCATGAGAATCTAGGAAAACTCTCAAGATTTTACAAATCACATGTTGTAATTTTAGATAAGATGGTCCATTATCAATTTTTTAATATATAGAATGGTTTGGATGGAAAGTAGACCTGGAGGGTGACCAACATGCTCAATCATCCAAAAATGTCAGTCAAGAAGGCTAACATGTTTCTTTTTCTTACCTCCTTTCCTTACTAAGATCATAACCATCAAAACAACACCTAAAGGGGTTCTATATTTAGCTAAGGTTGATACATTTGTATTCACATGAACTTTAAGATTATTGACATTAGAAGCCTTGAACTTAGAATGTTGGCCCAATGATTTGTCTAGCTTAGCCTCAATATATTGAAGGTGAGAGAATTGAGGAGGATGTGTCATGCTCACCTTTCCTTTTGAATATCTTGGATCCTAGATTGGTGTTTAAGGATTTTTCCAAGGAATTTTTTATCCAATTTTAATAGCTTAATGGGATGTATTTTACCTTTTTACTATGTTGGTAGATCTCCTAAATCACCTTCAATTCTTTGGTGCCATATAGAGTCTATTATTCTTATATTATTTGACTCATAGTGAATTAGAGAGTTTTAAATTCATGTAGAATTGGGGAAAGAGTGATGTCATGAAAAGTGGGTCAAATATTACTCCAGATCACTAGTGTTTGATAAATAAGTCTTTTTGATGATGATATCACCATCAAATTAGTTATATATATATATATATATATATATATATATATATATATATATATATATATATATATATATATATATTCGAAAGATAATAGAGTGCTAGGAGTAGAATGAGGGAGATATGAAATGTTTAAAAATGGAATTTATAATGACATGATTTAGAGTTGAGGGAGCTTAATAATTATTCAATTGATGAAGAATAATTTAACAAATAAAGTAGGACTGATGTCATAACTACCTGATATGATTTCCATCCTTTGAGTGTGGGGCAATGAATACTTCCTTTTATCATTTCCTTCCTCTATGAATGTGGGAGAGTTAATACTCTTTTTTTCACATTACCATCAAATCTATCTAAGTTTTGGAGAGATTAAATACTATTTTATCATTACTATCAAACCTCCTTGAGCGTATTGGATAATTAATATTCTCTTTTGTAAAAACATTATCAATTAGGCTGTTAAAGTTTGTTATTATTGGTCTTTATTTTCAATATCATGTTTTCACTTTTTGTAAGTGCATGGTCTCACATATTGGCTATGATATTAGTAGCTTGATTATCCTCCCTAAAATAATGATTGGTTTTGGTTTTGTTCAACGTTTAGATTATTCTCAGAGAACATTTTTTGGTTTCAAGATTATTTGAGCTTAGATTCATATTAGGGGAGGTTCCTTTATTTGATTTTAAATCAATTACATCAAGTTATGAAATATTAATTACTTAATAATTAATATTTATAAAAAATTATTGAATTTTTTGAATAGATTAAATTAACATTCTTAAAGAATAATATCCTCTAGTTTTTTAATAAATTTGAATTCCATAAACCTTTAAATTGGAATCCCAAAAATATGATATGTAATTATAATAAACACAAAATTGTAATTTGATAATAGAAAAATTGGATTCTAATAATTTAAATTATAATAATCCACTAATAATAGTTTTTATTTTCAATAAGAAATAGAATATGTCAAAATTTAATGAAATGATGGTTTTTGTCATTTCATTGTTATTTACCTTTTTTAGTTATTACTTATTCTAATTGTTCCTATTTTAGAAACATTTAAGATTTTTAATTTAGTTTTATAATGTATTTACATAAAAACCCTTTGTGTTCATCATTTACTTTAGTGTGCATTAGGATATTTTACGTAGTCTCTAATTTGGTAAACCCTTTTGTTGTTCAAACACTTACACTTTTTGAGGTTCACCCCTAGGGTTTGGTTTCTACTTTTCATATTTTTAGATATGTGTCTCATCTAAATGAACCAAAATTTATCTTAGTCCTCTTATCTCATCTATTTCTGATTTTGGATTTGCATTTGCATTTAAAAAATTTATGCATGAAACCTATCTTTTATAAACCTTCATTTCCCTTAGGACTAATTTTGTAATTTTAAGTCCCAATTTTATAATTTTATGGCCTAAATTTCTTATTTTAATGGCCAAATTATGATTCTACACATTTATTAATCAAACATAACTTTCCCTTCACTAATTTATGATTTTAGATTTCTATCCACATTTATAATTTTTTGCATACACCTTTTTAATTTGAACACATATACCTTTAAAAGGTTATTATAGTATTTGATACTTAATCTAAAATCTAATTTTCAGATTTGCATATTGTTTATGCCTATTACATTTCTCAGTCATTAAATTAAATTTCTTCAAGTTCTCCATGCTTATATTATATGGTATCTAGAAATCATATATCTACACATCATACTAGTTGAAGTTCTATATTGAGTGGTGATACTTATGCTTTGAATCAATTATAATTATTTAATACTCAAAAATACAAAATGGCCACTTCTAGTGATGTTCCTCCTTCTATAGTTTATGTTGATGCAAATGTGTATGTTCATTATGTTAATGATAAAATACATTTTATTATTCCTTAGGATGATAAAAATGACAATTAAGATATTTTTTATCATACCAATTTTTTGATAATATTGCTTCACGTAGACTTGATATAATTTTTAAATTTAAATAACTAATTAACAAGCATCTTGCATGTTTAAAACCTTTGTTGCTTAAGCTAAAATACATACAAAAATGAAATATGGAAAAGTAAATAGCACATGTGAATAATCATATATATCATTTTAATGTTTAAAATCAAAATATTAGAGGGTCTATGTCTTCATTAGGTGGTAATGTTATTGTTTCTAGTGTTCCAAAATATTTTATGCCTCCACTTAATGCTAGATAGACTCAGGTTAATCCCATTATTCCCATACTACCTAAGGATTATAAGGTTCCTCCTACAATCAATCTAATGACTAATGTTCCAATAATGCATACATATTACATTTCATCTCTTGGTATTGTACATACAAAATACCAACCATTCCACATTGATAAAAATGTAGTCCTACAAAGGTAGCCTTTCCTACACATACACATATTAATGATAATCATGTTTCAACACTTAAACCTATTAGTACACACTAGAACTAGTATTAAATAATAATTTGATTATTCACAATTACAACTTACTCAACTATCTCAAGCATTCCAAATTTGTATTCATATGATTTTATGTAATGAAATAACCCATTGGATATTGACATTCTAGTTCATCATTTACACCCACTTTTTCAGTGCCAATGTTTTATATATATAGTGTCAATGGTGATACTTCACATCACATTCAAGGATATTTCACATAATATTTTATTCTCGTTCGTGATTATATAATTCTTTCCAAGAGTTTTCCTATAAGTATATAATAATATCCTTAGATTGGTTTTACACTCTACATAAGGGCTATATGCATTTATTTAAAAACTTTGTTGACATGTTATTATCTAATATTTACATATAAATTATATAAAATGTCATATTTTATCAAATTTCTCAAATAAAATAAGGAGCTAGTGAGAATGTTGCTAACTATGTGCTTAGATTCAAGACTATTCTTACAAAAAGGTCACATAAAATCCCTGATAGTTAGCTTTAGAAAATTTCAACAAATAGTTTGCTTACTCAAATAAAATAAAATGTTAAGTTTATAACTTATCAATATTTTGATCAACTTTGTCATAAGATTTTAAACATTGAGATTAAACTTATAGAGGCTAACATGATTAAGTATACATATACTGCATAATCATGCTACTACCTTCAAATATAATGGAAAAACAACATTAAAAGTTAGTAATAATGATGTGCATAAATTTAAAGATAATAATGAAGATAAATTGGTAAATGTAATTTCACAAACAAATTATGGGTTAGTTATTCCACCTTCTAGGAACATGCAAAATTTTACAAGGTTAGCCAAACCATCTCATAAATTTATTAAATTCTTGATTCAATGTAGCTTGATTACACCACTTGATCCATTTTAATTTGTACTACTTATATTCAAAGATAAATTCAACTGATCTATTAATCAATCCTAGCTCAAATAAGATAAATCCTACTTAGACTTTTGATTGTTGATACATCAGATATTTAAGGTCATGACCAAGATGGATCTGATAGACCTAACCAAGGGATATCTTACCACAATAACATCACTAAAAAGGGTTCCAAAGCCTATAGTCAAGAAACACCATCCAATAACCCTAGATAGGTTCTATGTTTTCATATTCTCAAATTAAATGCAAAGTAAATCAAAAATCTAATCTAGTTCTCACCAAATATTGTGGCACAAAGTGGGGGTAATAAACATAAAAACTAAACATGTATAGGAGAATCCTAATTAAGCTATATATAGATAAGACCCTAATTCATAAAGGGAGAAATTAATTAAAAATTTATTATGTATGTTAATTATATTTAATAAAATAGATGATCAAAGTTAGAGATACTTACCTTGAAGACAAAACCATCGAGACTCAATCTCTCCCTTGGCCAAATGTGCTTCACAAGAGGTTGTTATGGTTTGTAAGGATCACTAAGAAAGTCTAAAGCATCCAAGACTTTTACATAATACAATATTATTCTCCAAGTGTAAAACCTAAGCTATAACTCCTCAAGTATAATGGTGGAATAACATATTGTAAAGAAGTGTAAATGAATAATTAACTCCTTTTTCCCTAAGAAATGGTTAAATGAATGTGTATATATAATTGAATCTAACCCTAAACCTTTATGAAAGTTTATCCAATAGGTTCAAACCAATCTAATCTATATTTTTATTGATAAAAATAAATTAGGGCTTGGTCTAGGTAAGCCAGGGGTCGACCTAGACCATTAACATTTTTATCAATTTGAATACAAGGTTGATGGGGTTGATAGTGTAGCGTAAACTATCAAAAATGGTTTTAGGATTAGGAAAGGGCTAATGAAAGTAGTAAATGGTTGGATAATTATGTAAGATAGAAAAAAAGTCCTAGGAAAGTGTTTAGAAAGAGGTTAGATTGATATCAAGTGGTGGTATAGGGGACAAAAATCCCATAAAGCATAAATGGTATGCCCACCCCTTTCCTGGTGCACCCTTTAAGGCATGAACTTAGAGAGATTAAGAATTGATGTGTTGCTTCAAGAGAGAAATAATCATTAATTGATAAATTTTGAAAATATTATGTGTGTACATATACCCCACTCAAAGCTCATCACATGACACTCAGATGCAACATGAGATGGTACTTCGAGAAAAGAATGTAGCAACACACAATGTTAAAGATAGATAAATTTCAGCATTTTAAACCATAAAATAACTGAAAATGAAATAATTAAAATAAAATTAATGTATGCATGCCTTGAATTACCTTTATCACTATATGGTTATCTATTATTTTTGTAGCTTTGATTATGTAAGGCACAGAGACTACTTTGGACAAACCCAAGGATACAAAACTAAAGAGCAAAAACAAATAATTATAGGAAATCCAAGATAACTAATGCAGTGTATATGAGATGTATTTGAAAATTTGGTAAGCTAGGTGACAAATTATATATTTAGGACCAAAAAACCAAGTTAAAATTTAGAGTAAATTGGGTATCCAAAAATCCAAAGCTACTAAATGACTAAAAAACTCAAACAAGTAAAAATTAAGTAAGAAAGGAAATATCACCAAGTTAAACTAAGGATAATGTAAAAAAAAAGGTAATCAAACATCAATGTGAAAGAAGTAACAATATTTACTTAAATAAAGATGGGAAAACAAATGGTAAATCAAAATTGATAAGTGAGCAATAATAATCCTTACTCAATCATCAATGAAAAAGTGCTTAAAAGGGAAAACAACATTTGTGATTGCAAAGTAACAAGCCAACCTTACTCAACAATGGAAAAAGTACATAATAGTAGAAATGAACTCATGTGTGTGAAAAAAAGGAAGTAAAACAATGGAAAATCTTCAAAATCAAGTCTATAAATCTAAATCCGTGGTGAAAGGAAAGTAATCCATAGTCATTCAAGAACATTATTTTATTTTAAGGATAGATAAAGCTAAAACAAAGTAGTGCTAACATGTTTTTAAGATGTGAAGAAGATGAAATATAGAAATGGGAGAATAGATTTAGAATCACACTTGCTTATCAAGGGGGGAAATTAAAGTGGTGGAAGGGAAAATGAAGGAAAATGTAAGGTAGAGAAACTCTTTATCAAAGTCAAGACACTTAAATTAGGTTAATAAGGGGAATTTTGGCATTAAGGACTCTAAATAACTTCTCCTAGCAACACAAATCTTAGGTCAAAAAATGAAGTATGAATATCATCACATGAATCTTATATGCATGAAAATTAAAATGGACCTACCTTCCCATAATGTGTTTCTCATTCCTTAGGACCCCTTACAAAGCTATCAGTCTACTATGTAGATTGGGTACTTGTATGATAAAATAGGTAGCACCATAGATTATTTTGAATTCTCCTATCCCAATATACTAGCATATTGTACCCCAATGGACCTCAGCTCTATCATGAGGCCAATTTTGGAGTTTGAGCTTCGATTGGAGATAGAAGATGTGATATTAATCACATATTTGGGTGTGATATTGACTTTGTATGTTACCTTTTGTATCATTTCCTTTTGTTTCAAGTGATATGGCTTTTAAATTTTGATGGATTTTTTTATTCCTCCTCCATACATATTTAAAAAGCCAAAAATGGGTGATAAAGATGACTATAATTTGAAATTTTGGACTTGGTTTCTAAGAATAATAACTTAGAGAGTATGATGTCTAAGAATCTTGTTTATTCATATGAAACAAAAGTGTTATATTGACTTTGACCTTGGTTTATCCAACGTGGAATGAAATGAAAGGAAATCAAGAGGAATGGAACATGAAACAATTTTAATTACTTCAAATCACAAAAATGTGACAAAGGTGAAAAAGGGAGACCATGATAGTGAAGTGTGGTTGTTTATCATACAAATGTTGGAAGTGTAGGGAAACATTCTAATAAAGTTTGTTGTGCAAGTTTTATCTACAAAAGAATAAACATTTAAAGCTGAGAATAATGGATCACAAACTTAGAACCATTAATTATAATTTTAGAAAAGGAATATTAAATTAATTAAGGTGGTGATTTTATGAGGAGGTCCTAATCCTATCCAAACTCTTAGACTATAAATCATAAAAGAGAAACCCAAGAGGGTGCACAAAACATGTGAAACATAAAGAAGAAAAAATAGTATTTATGAGGAAGGTTAGGTCCTATCCATGGTCTTACAATGCAACTCCCAAAATAAAACCAAAGGGGTTTCAAAAATAAAAAGAATAAGAGAAAATAAATTCATGAGGAAGACTGGGTCCTATCCATAGTTTTATAATGCAACTCATGAGAAAAAGAAACCAAAGTACCAAAAGAAGGAACTAAGGTTTACAAAAAGAGAAATTACTATAGGGGTGAGACCTATATATATCCTTAAAAAAAAATTAGGAGGATAGCATATATAAAGTATGATAAGAAGGGAAAGATATAATCAAAATACTCCTTTAAAAATTGCACATTGGTGGGCTCTTTAAAAATATGACCTTCATTAGTTTAAAGGTGATAGGTGCTAAGACCAAGTATGTAATTTTATAAATAAGGGACCCACCTTTTTTTGGCATATTTACCTAATTTATCATGGATATAATCTAATTAAAGGACAAGATCACCAACATTGAAATTGCATACTTTAACCCTTTTGTTATGTTGTTTGGTGATACAAACCTTGTATTGGAAATTATGTTGTAGATCAAAAAGATGATGTTCATCAATAATATCAAGAGTATGAAAGCAAAATTCATGTAATTATTCATTAGGTATGATACCATGAAGAGATATATAGAAAAATGGAAGCTCAACTTCTAATGGGAGTACAAATTTGAAACCATGGACTAATGAGAATGGTGTTACCCCAGTGGCAATGTGTATGTTAGTGAGATAAGCACAAAAAGTAGGATATAAATGAAGATGTCATTTCATGAAAGTTTCATGGATTGTATTTTGGATAATTTTATTGATAATTTTGTTATTGGCCTCATCTTGGCCATTTCATTTTGTATGGTAGGTTGTGGAAAATTTATGAAGGATTTTAATTTAACATAGAGCTATTTTACGTCTTTATTTTTGAAATTACCACCATTATCAGAAATGATGGTATGGGGAACTCCAAAATGATAAATGATTTTATTAAGGATGAATTTATAAATAGTGTTTTTGGTGACATTGATAAGAGGCATGAATTTAATCCATTTGGTAAAATAATTGGTATCCATGATGATAAAGAAATGGCCATCATGTGATCTAGGTAATTTACCTATGAGATCTAATCCCACATTGAGAATGGCCAAGGAGACTCCATAGTTTTGAGCTCAAATGGTTGAAAATGGATAAGATCATCATGAATTTGGAAAGGACTAAACTTTTTAGAGAACTTGATAGCATCATTTTTAAGAGTAGGCCAAAAGTATCCCATATGTAGGCATTTGCATGTTGTAGTATGTCCACTATAGTAACCACTACAAATGATCCCATGTGCTTGTTCAAGGAGAGGATAAACATATTATTTCATTACATAGTGGAGTAAGGTACCTTTAAAATTATGATAATAAAGGATGTTATATTGAAAGATATATTTGAAAGCTTTTTATGAATTTGATTCTTTTCATGGGAATCTATGTTCGAAGGATAGGTCTAATGCTCAAGGAATTAAATGATGTCTTTGTACCATATGATTTTTTAAATGGTGATAGCCTCAATATGGAATACAAGTTATTCTTGTGTTTTAATGGAAGATGGGGACTTTCTTATTTGAAGAAAAAGGTTGAATCAATAAAAAATTATGTAGATGAAATAAAGATACTAAAGAAAGAAGTAAATTAGTGATAGAGTTTTGATATCTAAATATGGGCTCGATGGTAAAATAAGAAAATTATTTGTCAAGGGTAGTGGTTATTTGATGATAATCAATGATAATTTCACTTTTACATTGATAATCACAATTAATCTATTAGCAAATGAGTTGGGAGTCACCCAGACTGCGTAGATATGCAATGTCTAAGTCAAGTGTCGGTATCATGATTAGGATTAATGCTTCATATTCCACCATGTTATTAGTGACGTAAAATGTAAGTCAAAATTACAAAGGAATAATTTTACCATGAGGACTAATGGGCATGCAACTTACCCCAACTCCTTGAAGGCATTTTGCACCATCAAAATGAAGGGTCCAAGTGTCTTTATGTAAATCGATGTTAATTTTGAGAATTTCTTCAATGAATACTTTAAATTTAGTAGTATCAATAAAGATAGAGGAATATTCTTGATTAATAGCTTCTAGATCATAAGTGAAATTATGGAAGTAATCCTTAAGAGATATATCTTGATTAAGACCTTCAATATAGAGGATATTTTTGTCAAGAGACTAACTTGAAGGTGATCAATAACAAGTATGAGATCTATTGTGAATTGGTCAATAATGATTTGTCCTTTGATATATTTTTATGTGATAATGTAGAGATCAAATTACATTAAAAGGATTATCAACTCGCCAATTATATCTCTAAGGAGAAAGGTTTTAGATAAAAAGTGATGCAGTGGATCAGAATGAACTATAATGTAATTTGTTTGATAAAATATATAATAATTAAGCTTTTAATTTTAAAAATATATAGCAGAGAAATCATGTTTGAAATTTGTCTAGCATTTTTATAATCAATTATACCTCAAATGATATAACATATTACATACTCTCTTTCGTAACCATCTTGTTGGGAAAGCATTGCCCCAACTGATATGGGTGTGAAAGAAGTATAGAATATTAAAGGATAACCATTAGATGGTGGATGAAGGGTGGGTGGATGAAGAAATGATTCTTTATATATTCAAATGCTTCTAATAAGGATTGGTCCATTTGATATAATTACCTTTGTTGAGAAGGGAGTTAACAATATAGATGCAATAAGCCATTTTAGGGACAAATCATCTTATTTCCCCAAGCTTGCCAAGGTAAGTGCAAATATATGGAATGGAATGAGGAATAGGCATGTTGAAAATAGAATTGATCTTAGTAGGATCAACATAAATACCATGAAGAGGGAGTAAATATCCCAGTAATTTACCAAATGTGACACCAAAAACACACTTTTAAGGGTTTAGTCTAACTTTATATTTGATGGGGTGAGTGAAGATGATAGCAAGATTAGAAAGATGAGTTTTTTAGATTTTAGACTTGACAATGAGATCATCCTCATAGGTTTCCACAATATTATGGATATGGTCATGGAAAATTTGTGCCATAGCCTACTGATAAGTATCTCTAGTGTTTTTTAGGCCAAAGGGCATTTTAACATAGAAATAGGTGCCCCATTCTGTGGTGAAAGTTGTCTTAGTATTAATTTTTTAGGGTGATATGAATTTTATTATAACCTAAAAAAAATCCATGAGGGATAACATTTCATAGCTAGCTATGGAATCGACAATGGCATCTATCATAGGTAATGGTAAGTTGTCCTTGAGACAAGCAAGATTGAGGTTATATAAATCAATGCAAATGTGAATAGCCATGGTGACATTTTTACAAATAGGGAAAATGTTTGAGACCCATTCAAAGTAGTCCATAGGCTTGATAAATTTGGAATCTAGAAGTTTAATGATTTATTTATGTCATAAATTAGAATTTTGGGGGGCGAAATTTGTGTTTTTTTTGTCACATAGGTTTGGCATTGAGATAGGTGATGATGTTGTGCACCACAATGCTAGGATCAATGACAGGTATGTCCTCCTATGACCAAGTGAAAGTCTCATGATATTTTTCAAATAATGTACTAAAGTTATCATGTTATTTGGTGTAAATTCTCTAAAGATTGTTATATCTTGAGGGCATGATGGGGTTCCATATTTAATTCTTGTAGTTTCCTCAATAAGCATATCATTTCCATCTTAAAAATGATACAACACATCAGGAAGAGAGGAAATGGGATTTTTCAAGGTGATTTTTAATTCAAACCCCCAAGTTTATGATGCTGCTAAGGAATTTGAGGCTCTTGAGCATACATAAATTCAAAGATGGATTCATCGCTCGATAATGTGGGAAGAGGGCCATAATATTCCACATCTACTTTGAGATCAATAATTTTGTTACTATGGTGATCATATTTAAAATGTATTTTATGTAAATTTATGTCCTTAGCATTGAGGGTGATCTTATTTGTAGGTAGGACTATAGAATAAGGTTGATCATATTCAATTGGTTTATCATTAGCATTATTAATGGGGAGAGGATTAGATAGAATGACTAGTTTGGTATGAGGTATAGAAGATGTTGGAAGTTTCAGAGGTGCGAGAGGTAACATTTTTTCCACCACCCAAATAGTATAAAGGAGTGGATAATTATTAGGAGGTACATGACCTTTAGGTGATAACTCCAAATCAATGGAAATGGTATAAACATCATAGTTGAAATCATGTATTTGATCTAATTTTTTTTATAATGTTGAACATTAAAGTCACATGATTGAGCTTGGTCTATGATGTAGTTATCATCATAAGTGGGAGAAATTGTACATGCTTGTGACTTGGGAGGAACTTCAAAGGGTGAGATGCCTAAATCATTAAATTTGTGTGGAGACATGATTAAAGGACCTTGAAATAATTTATCCATTTTATAATCATTACACATGAATTTATCTTCTATATAAGATGTTTCATGGGCATTTCATGGAGGAGGGAAATGAGTGATCTCATCAATGAGAGGGATGGTATGATCATGAGGTAATAAGGAGGTAGGTGTTGGTTCCTAGTTGTACACCTTGTATGTTTAGCCTTGCACACTTGAAGATAATGGGAAACTATGATGAAAAACCTGCTAGTATATCATTATATCTAGGGGAGGGCTTGGTATCAAGACTAGACCAAATACAAAAAATGACTAAAAGGCACCTATAAAGGGTATTTTAAGCTCCCTACTACTTATGGCTCTACCTAAACCAAGGTGAGATTACTTATGGGTAATATTATTACATGGAGAGATTCTACAATTCAACCTCCATGGGGATTTTTGGCAGAAGGGAACACAAATCTAACTAGAACACAACCAAACTCGCTCACTCTACTTTGGAAGGGTTATCATGTAGAATGAGAAAATTCCATGGGCTAGATACAAGATACTAAAGATAGATATGAAATTGACTAAAATAATAACATGGTTTGAATGGAAATCTATAATGTTGGGTCATTTAAAGCAAAAACTATAAACACATGTTATATAGGAAATATTTTATGTGTCTACAGGGAAAATGACACTTATGATAAGTAAAAAGGGGTATTAATAATAGGGTGGGACATGGTAAGATAGTTTAATAATAATAAATAGGAAGTGCATGGTGGTGTGCTGGTAGTTTTTCAAACAACATGGATTCTTTCAATATTCATGACATTTCTTTTGCAAATATGTAGAAAATACTCTAATGCAGGCTATGGAAACTACAAGGACTTTGCATCCATTAGTGCCAATAGAATTCAAATACTCAAATGATCCCTAAAACCCTAAAACATACACTAAAACTAGAATCTCAAATACTTTCTCTTACTAAATTCATGAACCCAGAGTTCCCTTAAAAGGTATTCAACAACATATTTCCAAATATAATTATAAAAATGGATTTATAACATAGGTATATGATCAAAATGATAACCAATAATAAACACAAACCCAAATATCTAATCAACATAACTTGTAAAAAACATTATTACATTTCATTAATAAGATACAATAAAGAACCACAAGTATTTTGCATTAACTATAAATAAAATCTTACATATACCAATGTTTAAAATTGTTTGCATGGGGACAAGCATGGTGGATTTTCTCCATGTTAGATAGGGTAGACATATATAGATGATCTCAAAGATTTATAATAAATGTATAGCTACAACCACCTTAGTAAGAGAGGCAAAATACACACACAACCATGATCCCAAAATTTAGAAGAGCCTATACTTGGAGAAAAAATAAATACCAACAACAACCCACACACAATGACTAACATAATGGTTAACCAGCCTATTTAGTAGAGGAGAATCCCTCTACTTATACATTTTTTACCCATTTCAAATCTACAATTTCCAAAGTCCAACCAAGATGCTCTTAGCTAGAAAATAATCCTTTACCATGCCTGGAATATTCATGTAACTGTAAAGAAAATCATGGTTACAACTACCTCTATAAGAAATGATGAATACTTGAAGCAAATCTTTTGATTTTTTGGCTAGAAATGCCTTTCACATGAGCTGGAAGGAGAATATTCATGATCTATAAAACAAAAAAACTTTGTCTTTATGTGGAACTACCTGAAGATTCCTTGGACCACTTGCTTGCACAACTAGAAACTCCTAGATAGTTGTCCTTCCCTTTATGCATTTCATGAAACAACCTGCTCTTGGAATGATGCAATGGGAATATTTTGGATCCATGGCTAATCGAGATATCTTCTTTGGAGTGGTCCACCTTGAATATATATACTTGTAATTTATCTCCCATTGGAGGAGCTTAGATGACCAAAACATGAGAAAATACAAAGGACTTAGGTTATTTTCAAATTTTTCTTTTTTGGGATCCAAATTGCATTTTAAAATTTTAGTACCTTTGTCTTTTCACACTTAGCCCTTTTTTAGAGTTTCATTCATATTTTTTAATGAAAAAATGCATTATTTTCAACCTTTTACTTGTTTGGGCAAACCCTGGCCCTTCCCACAAATTTGTAATTTTTTCGAGTCAACTTATTGTCAATGGTGGAAGCTCTACCAATTTTCTCACACAGGATCCATGAATATGTTGTGCATGCTTATATGGCATAACTATGTCACTCTAATCATTAATCCTTGAAATTTGACCATTTGTCATATTAGGACATGTGTCATTTCCTTATTGCTCTTGAGCCTTTTGAACAATCCATCTCAACTCACACCATTAGATATGTGTGCATGGATCAATGTAAACCATCAATCTTGATCCAAAAGACCAAGAATTATTAGCTGGTAGCTATTTTTGGCCTTGAGGTCACGTCATTTGGCATCCCCATGGGTTTTTTTCACCTTGTCATGTCATTCTTTGCTTGGGCTAGCACCCTTTTGCCACATGGTGGTCCCACATTTATTCTAAGCTTTGCTAAAAAGTTCACTCTACCATGACTTAAATTTGATGTTCAAGCACCCATCATTTGACATCCATGTGAACATATTTGATGGGCACATGTGATCCATAAACTAACACTAAATTCCATGCAAAAAAGTTTACTTTGGATACTTTGTAGTAAAAATATTACTTATATCAAAATTAATCCATTAAATGATCAACTTAAATGAAAAGTAATGCAAGAATACCGACCACACTACATAGGAGTTGATTATAGAGTTTGGTATGCTTGTGTTTCTAAGTTTTCTAAATAGTTGAACCAATTCATTATAATATGTCTACAAGTAAATAGAAACCCTTATAGAATAATAATGAATCCAAGTGTTATTGACCTTTGAAGAATCTTGGAATCCATGGACAAATTCTTCACCTTCCTGAAACACACCTCTAAATGTCCTCTACTCAAAAATCTCACTTCCAAGCATAAAAATTGGCAAAAAAATGGCCTAAAATCTAGATGCTTAGCATATATCTTGAACCATCTTGAAAACTAGAATATTTCACTAGTTTACCTTGCTGTCCAAAAATGACTCTAGATGCCTCAAATTAGAGGAAGAGTAGAAGTAGGTACTTATGTCTTAGCACAATGGACTGCTTCCAAGACTTTACAATTTATTAAAAATTCCTCACAATTAAAAGTGAACTACAAAGTTGTTCCTTGGAGAAAAATAATATCAGTCACTTTTTTAAGTTTCTCCAAATTCTGCTTCTAGCTCTCTTTGCAACTCATACAAGCTTCCTTTATAGCCTTTAGTTATATTGCTTAGCTTTTCGAATGCCTTTAAATACAAGTTTTAGCACTTCATATAATGTTTAATCCTATATACCAAGTGGTTGGGCCTTATTCCTTTTACATGGGAGGATAGGGGTTTGAGTCTCCATCCATGCATCCGGTGGCCAATGCATATCCTTAGTCCCACATTTAGTAAGTGGGTGGCTTTAAAGTTTTTAAATGCCATGAAATTAAAGGTTTAACATGCCAAGTATTTGGCATTGGCATATATTTCATGGGTTTATGGAGGCATGTGGTAATTTTTGACATGGCATGTGGTATTTATGTGGAAATTAAGGCATGGAACATAGGGTTATGTGGTTTCACATGGATATAACGTGAATGGAACATGGAAACTATGTGGCATGTGGATTTACAAGGAAAATATAATATGGTTTATTTGTAACATTTAGGAAATAAAATTGGACAATGGAAAATAATGTGGTGGAAAGCCATGTGGTGGTTTGAGGACCCAGCATGTGGTCCAATCTCGCCATGTAACTTGTTGACCTCTCACCACACCACTTACTAACCACTTATTGCACCACTTGTTGACGTCCAATTAGATGTTCCATCTAAACCCCAAATTTTTTACCGATTGTCAAAGATCACTTGTCAAAGACAAAAGATAAAAACCACACATTTTTTCTCATATCTCATGCCACATGTCATGTTTTTATTGGCCTAGATTTGCCACAACATCATGTTGACCAAGTTTGACCATGACTTTGACTGGCTATATCTTTTGCATACGGACTCCGTTTCATGAAATGTAAATTATTCCAAAAATATTTAGATGAGATATTTTCCATGGAACTATTATTATATCATTCCATAATGTTCAATTTCTATAGTTTAACCAACTTTAACTTGATTTGACTAGTTGACTAAAACTTTGACTAGCTGCATAAGGAACATATGAGCTCTATTTTCTACATTCCACATACCATTGGAAAGGTCTCAACAGGCTCTACACAATGGTGTAGGTTTTTTTATGATTCAATATTTTTTTAGTTGACCTTTGGATCAATCCTCCCCATTATTTTTGTCCTCAAAAAGTTAGTATTAGACTTGGTACTTCATTAAAATGCTCTGTAACACATCAAATACAAAACTAGATCATAGATTATGATGTAAATGGTAAAATTTATGTTGAATCATAACTCAAACTATAAAGGCCTAAACATAAGGCACGATTTACACTAATTCCTACTATTGTCATTAAGATCACAACTATTTGCCCATCTGTCACATCCTATAAGTGGTGAACTTCCAAACACTGCAACAATCACTAATACAATTGTAAAACAAGTTTGTTAATGCAAAAAAAATACATTAAATGTTGTAACCATGTTAAAATGCACTACCCAAAACATAAGTCTTACTATGCTAAATAATTATGGTCTGTGACCCTGTCATAATTCATTGCCCTAACATGGGTCTTAAAATGCTAAACAATATGGGAAAAACATAAACTATATAGTGTCTAGCATTACAAATATTGCCCAATAGGTCTACAGTGCATCCAATCATACACATGCCAAACTAGATGCATCCCAAAATATCAGCTATTTTGTCACAAGTACTATAGGAAAATTGAATCCTACCCAAACAACCTATACACTGCTATCCAATCCCCAAGCTAATTAAATGTGTTACATTCCTTAACCAAAACTCATAAAGCTAATTAGAAGATTCCAAAAATTAGAGATTTTCAAAACATAAGTATGAGAATGAAAAAATTCACATGATAAACCTATCTTGAAGTGTTCTCACTAGCTCTATAATGCATATGTCAAAGCATGGTAAATTTCCTTTATCAATATTCAATAGGAATTTATAAAAATGCTTTGAAATGTTAATCCACTAATTATGACATCATGAACTTTAGAAAATGTATACCAACCTTTTTATTCAGATCTCCTTGTTTAGTTGGTGTGTTTTTTTTAGTGGATACTTGAGTCACTGCAGGTGTCATTTTAAAATATGTTGGTTTTACAATGCTTTCCTTATTAACAAATTTTAACTTTTGTTCAAGATGAAGCTGCCAACACTTTTCAACTATATGACCTTTCTTATTATAGTGAACACAAAATCTCTTGTCCACATTTTTATGATCCATTTTTTTAGGAAACTTACCTAAACTTCTTTTCAATGAACTATGTTTAGGAGATTAATCTCTCTCAACCTTTTCCAACAAAGATTTATGTTTCCTACATTTGTTTACACAATGGTTAGACAATCCAAAAAAATTGCATGGATAAACATGCCACAAATTTTGCACATCATTGTCAATTTTCTCAAATGTGGATAATAGATTAGAATGTTTACCTTTTCTTTTATAATTATGGTAAATAAGAGGTGGAGGAATCTCATTACCTCTTCATGGTGATCTCTTACTAAATCCTTCTTTAGAGGATGAGTCACCAGATGCTAATGGGGAAGCCTCTTTGCTTTGAGAAGCTTGTCTTCTTCCAACGATCTTGGAGCTTTCTCTAATCTACTTTTTCCATGCATTAGCATACCCCAATCCTACAAAATGAGGTTGGCCTTCAACCAATATGGGGTTAGATATGCCTTGATTATCCTTTCCAAGGATAATTCCATTAAATCCCATTTTAAATAATAATTTGGATCCAATGCCTCTAGTATGCTTTTTAAATGAACCGAATATGTCATTACCTAAATCCAAAACTAAATGGGAGGAAGAAGAAGATTCTTGTGGTGAAAAACTTATAGTGCATTCATCTGTTATGGTCTCTACATTTCAAGTGGAAGACTTTTCCTTCTTTTGTTCACTTTGTAATTAAGCTAAGAACTTATCTTTGGCTTGAATCTTAGCGTAAAACTCTTTAACAAATGTCATCAACTACTTACTCTGTATAATCATCTTATTGAGATAATCCTCTTTCTATTTTATTGAGGATTGTGGCTCAGTTTTTAACCTCACAATCTCCTCTTCCAAGGAGTAAAACTTAGCTCTCAAAAAAAAAGTTTTCTTCCTAGATGTGGTAGTTAATGGCTTCAAGATCATCAATCTTAGATCTATTTTATAACTTTCCCATTATACCTATTCAACCACAAAGTTGAAAGAAATGCTGAAAATGGAATCAAAAATACAAAACAACTATTAATCATAGGTAAACCACACTATTAAATCCCGTTGATCAGCTATTCTGATACCAAATCTAATCCATAAACTAACATTGAATTCCATATAAAAAGTTTAATTTGGATACTTTGTAGGAAAAATATTAATTATATTGAAATTAATCCACAAAATAATCAACTTAAATGAAAACCAATGCAAGAATACCAACCACATTACATAGGAGTTGATAACAGAGTTTGAAAATGCCTACGTCTCTAGGTTCACTAACTAACTAAACCAATTCATTATAATCTATCTTCAAGTAAATGGAAACCCTTATAGAATAATAATTAATCCAAGTGTTACGAAGATTTGAAGAATCTCAGAATCCATAGACAGATTCTTCACCTTCTTGAAACACACCTCTAGATGTCCTCTACTTAAAAATCTCACTTCCAAGCATCAAAATTGGCAAAAAATGGCCTCAAATCTAGACACTCAGCATATAAATGGAACCATCTCTGAAACTATAATATCTCACTAGTTTACCTGAAAGTCCAAAAATGACTCTAGATACCTCAAATAAGAGGAAGAGTAGAAGTAGGCTTGTATGCGTTAGCACAATGGACTACCTTTGAGGCTTTACAATTTCTTCAAAATTCCTCAAAATGAAAAATGAACAACTAAAAAGTTGTTCTTTGGAGAAAAATAATATTAGTCCCTTTTTAGACTTTCTCCAAATTCTACTTTTGGCTCTCTCTATATTTTGTACAAGCTTCCTTTATAGCTTTTAGCTATATTGTTTAGCTTTTCAAATGACTTTAAATACAATTTTTAGCACTTCATATAGTGTTTCATCCCATAGCCCAAGCAGTTGGGCATTATCCTTTTTACATGGGAGGATAGGGTTTTGAGTCTCCATCCATGCATCTAATGGCCAATGCATATCCTTAGTCCTACATTTAGTAAGTGGGTAGCTTTAAAGTTTTTAAATGGCATGAAATTAAAGGTTTAACATGCCAAGTATTTGGCAATGTCATAGATTTTATGGGTTTATGGAGGCATGTGGTAAGTTTGGACATGGCATGTGGTATGTACATGGAAATTAGGGCATGTAACATAGGTTTATGTGGTTTCACATGGATTTAACATGAATGGAACATGGAAACTATGTGGCATGTGGATTTATGAGGAAAATATAATATGGTTTGTTTGGAACATTCAAGAAATAAAATTAGACAATGGAAAATAATGTGGTGGTAAGCCACATGGTGGTTTGAGGACCCACCACATGTTCCAATCTCACCATGCCACTTATTGACCTCTCACCATATCACTTGCTGACCTCTCAACATGCCATTTATTGACCACTCATTGCACCACTTGTCGACGTCCAACTGGATGTTCTATTTGAACCCTAATTTTTTTATCGATTGTCAAAGATCACCAGTCAAAGACAAAGGATAAAAACCACAATTTTTTTCTCACATCTTTTTCCACATGTCATGTTCTTACTGGTCCATATTTTCTACATCATCATGTTGACCAAGTTTGATCATAACTTTGATCAGCTAAATATTTTGCATACGGACTCCGTTTCATGAACCATAAATTATGATGAAAATCTCACGATGAGCTCTTTACCATGGAACTATTATTAGATCATTCCATAATGGTAAATTTCTAAATTTTGACCAAATTTGACCTAATTTGACTAGTTGACTAAAAATTTGACTAGCTGCACAATGAACATATGAGCTTCATTTTTCGTATTCTACATACCATTGAAAAGGTCTCAACAGGTTCTACATGATGGTTCAAGTTTAGTTCTGATTCAAGAATTTTTTTGAGTTGACCTCCAGATCAACATGACCATCAAATTTAATCTCCAATGGATCTCTACCATGACTTAAATTTGATGTCCTCGTGCCTATCAAATGATTTCTACATGAACATCTTTGATGGGTGCATGATTGTCAACTTTAATCCCCAATGGATAATTACCTTGGATTAAATTTGACATCCACATGCCCATCATTTGATATTTTCATGACCATTAATGACGTTTGTATGACCATCAAATTTAAGCCCTAATCAATAATGTCTTAGCTTAATTTAGATGTTTGTGTGATTGTCAAAGACATCTACATGGCTATCACACTACCTGTTCAACTTTTTGAAAGCTTGAGTTTTTAAATTCTTTGGATAAAACATCTAAAATCTTGAAATATAGATTTGTTAAACAAAATTTATAAATAATTTGACTTTAAATCTTTTAGACAAAATGTCCAAAGGCCTAAGCTTTGAAACACTTCAAACAAAAAGTTTGAAAGCCTGAGCCACACAAAAAGTTCAAAGACTAGTTTTGAAAACTCATGGACAAAATGTTCAAAGGCTTAGTTTAAAACTTGACTTACAAAAATATCAAATAATTTAAACTTGACATTTTTCTGAAACAATTAATTTTTATTAGGATTTCTATGTAGGCAAAATGCTTGAAGTAAAAGGGCCCTTCAGAATTTTTATGTGGGAAAAATGCCCAAAGGAAATGGACCTGTAGACTTTTCACCATGAAAAAAAATTTTAAAACAAATAATTCTTTGGCCTTTCTATGAAACACTTTTTCCCAAAATAAATGAAAGATTATACACACTAAACAAAGACCAAATTAACACTTAGCCAATTCAACATAAAACTTGACCTTTGACATCAATAGTTGAAAGCAAGAATTTGGCTAAGGACTTAGGAATTTAAACTTAACAAGGGCTCAATTGATTCACTAAAATTTTGGGCACTAACACTAGCTCTCACTTGGGGATGCACACTTCCTATGGGTGTGCAAAGAACCTTATAACGTAAGACTAGGTGCCAATCCATTGGGCCACAGAGTCAAGACTTAATAATTTATCAATAAAGACCCATGAAAGCTCAAAAAAATAATGGTAGACTAATAAAATTTGATTAGGAGGATCTGAAAATGAATACATGATAGAAAATAAGAAAGGAAACTATACAAACAAATCTCAAAGTAGAGGGTGATAAAACATGAAACAACAAAAAGATAAAATTATACATTATATACTAATGTACATAGGTTATAGAATCAATTAAGGAAGTGTTTTAGATGTTTGCCATTAACTAGAAGATCTAATATTTGGCCATCCAAATCTCTCAAGAATAAAGTATGATCCCCAATTTGGTAGTAAATGGAATAAGGACCCATCCACAAGGCATAAAATTTTCCATGCGTACCTTTCTCCTCATGCGTATTATCCTAAAGTAGAACCAAATCACCTAATTGGAAATTTCATGGAGTAACCTTCCTATCAAATATCTTCTTTATCTTTTCCTTGAACTTGAGGTGTCTTTCATAAGCTTGTCTTCAAATTTCATCAAGCTCAATAATCTGGTTCATCCTACTTTCATAGTAATTGATTTTTTCATCATCTTTTAGTTTATGCATAAGCTGATAAGTGGGAAACTACAAATTCATAGGAAAAACTACTTGAGCTCCATAAACAAGCTCAAAAGGGATTTTGCATGTATCTATCTTAGGTGTAATCCTATCAACCCATAAGGCAAACTTTAGTTATTCACCCCACTTCTTTTGGTTTGCTTTCAAAGTACATATAATGATTTTATGCAAGTTATTATTATTGGATTCTACTTTCCCATTCCCCTAAGGGTTGTAATTGGAAGCATATGTCAATTCAATCTTGTACACTTTACATAATGCCACTAAAGGTTTGAATTTGAAGCTCATAACATTATCATCAACAATTTTAATAAGCCTACCAAATCTACAAATAATCTGATTTAACAAAAAATCCATAACTACCTGGCGTGTTGCTTTCTTTGTAAGGACTGCTATAACCCATTTTGTGAAGTAGTCAGTTACAACTAGTATCCATCTATGTCCAATGCTTGAAAAAAATTTAAAAAAAATTCTAATAAAATTCATTCCCCATTATCTTAATGGGCCTTTAATTGTCATAAGATGTAAAGGAAAATAACTAGAAGCTTTCATCCTTCCATAAAAAATCTAACATTTCTCATAATTTATGATTGTCTGAGTAACATCTTTTAAGAATGATGGCTACCAATAACTAGCTCTCAAACTTTTATGATCTATAACCTTAGCACAAAATGGCCACAACATACTCCACTATGGAAGTCTTCAATCAAGTTAATAGTTTGTTCTTCTAGCATGCATCTTAGGAGAACCCCATCCATATTCTTACATGTTAGTCCACTCTTAGTCAAGAGGTATTTTTGGGAAATAAGCTTAAGATTTCTACTTTGATTCTTGTCCAAGTCAAGGGGATAACTTAGATTTTTCAATTAGTAAACAATATCTCTATACCATGAAGATGCATTAAATTGACTCTAGGAATCATCAACTTTAAAAACAATAATGTTTACCTCAAAAAATTGCAAATTGGTCTCAATAATAAGCTTGGCTAGACCCATCCCTCTCACTAACTTGGTGGTCTAAATAACCATATCATACTTTTAAAACTTGTTGATCCACCTACATCTCTTGATGGATACTTCAGTCTGAGTCAAGATGTCCTTCACCATGGTATGTGGGACATAAGCAACAATATTTGAACTTAGAATATAAGTCCTAAACTTATTGATAGATTCTAAGAGAGTGAAAGATTGTTTTTCCATGATGGTATAATTTAGTTCAATACCTTGCATATCTTTTCTAAATAAAGTTATAGGCTTCTTGTGACCTTCTTCATTCTATTACAATAATAGAGCAACAACAATATTATATGATGCAAAAGAGAATATCTAAAATGGCTTAGTGTAATTAGGGCTAGCCAAAATAAGGGAAGACTTTAAAGCTCCTTGAATGTCACTAAAATCTTGCATGGCCTTTTCCTCCAGTTTGATGGTTTTGTCCTTCTTCAACATAAAAGTAATAGGCAAAGTAATCTATGCAAAATTAGACACAAACCTCCTTATAAAGTTAATTTGTCCAAAGAAAGACTAAATTCCTTTTTTTGACTATGGGATAGGCACTTTATCAATGGATTTGACCCTTTTAGGTTCAATCATGACACCATCCTTACACACTATATGTCCCATCAACTTGGCCTTTTTTACTCCAAGTGTCACTTCTTTAGATTAAGTGAAATTATGAACTCCCTACATCTAATCAAACTTTTTTTAGATTCTCCAAATATTCTTTTCTTATCTTGGAGTACACAGTAATGTCATTCTAATATATAATAATGAACTAGTTAATTATCCATGAAAAAGTGACATCCATAGCTTATTGGAATATTGCACCAATATTCATAAAACTAAAAGGCATCCTTATATATACATATGTACCCCAAGGCATTATGAACATGGTCTTAGGTTTCTTATATTATTTCACCATAACCTAGTTGTATCTGAATAAACCATCTAAAGTAGACAACATCTCCGATCCACTAACACTTTATAACATACTCTCCATGTTGGGTAGGGCATAATTATCTTTTAAAGAATCCTTGTTCAAATTTTGGAAATCCATACACAAGTGGATGCCATGGTTCTTCTTCACACATGGACTAAATTGGCAACCCATGATGAATACTAATATATTGAATGATACCACTATCCTTTAGTGTTTTTAATTCATCCTACATCTTGGTGGCCAAGATGGTTTAATAGGTCTCTATTTCTACCTAAAAGGCTTTCTATCAGGCTGTAATGGGATGACATGCTAAAATAAGTCTTCCCTATATTCTTTTATCTCATAGTAAGACCATCCTAAGCAATCCTAGTACCTTTTCAATTGTTGCATGTAAACTTTCTTCTCAGTTTCACTTAGATGAGTACCTAGCCAAACCTTCCTTAGATTCTTGTGAGAACCCAAGTTGCACTTAGTCACATCTTTTGAGATAAATAAGTCTCTCAACTTGATTATTTCATCTCCATCAAAATAATCTTATAAATTTACCAATCCCTTTGGGAGCATGGTTGTCTTCAACTAAATAATTTCCTTCTCAAACAAGGTTTCCTTCCCATTATAGCCCTGAAATATGGATTCCAAGTCTATGAGTTGATCATGAAACTCAACTTCATAATTTATAAACCTTATGATCTAATCATCATCATCAAAGACCTTCCAATGATGAACATTATCTATAATTGAAGACCTAACAAACACCTTCACTTGATACTGACAATAAGGGATCATGTTTGAAATATCCAACTTAGCACCTAATCCTATGAGTCTGGTAGCTTCTTCATTGAAACTTATATTTTGATAACAAATGTTAAATGCATCGTAAAATTCAAGAAAATCCAAAACAACATTTTGATATTATTTTAACCTCTTATTTTTGGTAGCATAAGCATTATAGACTTTATTTACCACCAACTTAGAATCATCCTTTACAATTAGATTTTTAATTCCATATTCATGGGCAATCTATAAACCAAGCAAGAGTGCCTCATACTCATCAATATTATTCATGCACTCAAAGGATATTTGAAAATAAAACATGAAACATTTACCATTGGGGGTATATAAAATAACCCCAACTCTATTTCCAAGATTGGATCAAGCCTCATCAAAACACATTTTCCAAACTATACCTTTTTTGTCAGGTTCAACATCAAAATAGTAGGCTATTCATTAGTGTTAATATTCCCCAAAAATTTTCCTAGGTCAACATCTATGTACAACACTTCATTTTGAGCATGCTTCAGAACTTCAATGATATGCATCATCTTTGACTCTCTATAAAGTTTGGCCATCTTACCCTCTAATGGAATGATGGTATAAGACAAGTCCATTTGTACACTTCCACCCAATGTTATCATCCCATTTTCATGATAGTGGTATCCCCCACTTAGGTGGGCAATCTAAAACTACCATGTCCATATTAAAATACTTACCTAGATGCACTTCCAACTATACTACCAACCCCTTGATTTGTCCAATAAGTATAACTTCTCATGAGTTCATGGCATAATATTTGCCAAAGATTGATGTAATCTTCACCTCAAGCTCATTTAGGACACCTAAGGGCATCACATTACAAGAAGCATTGAAATCAAACACACAATTGTGAATAATCAAACCATTGATCAAGAGAGTTGTATAAAATGGGTCCACATTCAGCTGACTTTCTATTATTGTAGTCCCCAAATAGACCTCTGAAGTTGTTATAAAAACCTATTCTAATTCCTCATCTTCTTCCAGGGGTGTTTAGGGTAATTTGATTTCGTTTATAGTAGAACTCTCATTAAATTCCAAGTACTCAAAATCCCTCATCCTATGTTTAGGTATTTGCAATAATTCAACAAGTGGAATGATGATTTTTATTTGACTCAACACTTGGAACATATCACATATGCTATACTAAGGAAGAGGCATATTTGGTGGAAGGGTAACAACACCTTTAGCTAGGATGTAATCACTTAATGTCTAAAGTGGAGTAGGCTAGGATGGATTAACACTCTTTGTAACAATATTTAGGGGTGGATTTGTCTTAACATCACCTACACCCTTAAAAATACTTGACAAGAAAAATTTTCTATTACTCTTAGTAGGTGCACCTCTAGGATTATTATCTTAGGACATGGGTGATATCTTAGAAGCTTCTAAGACTGTTGTATCTTTATTTTTTTCCTTGCTTGCATTCTTTGCCTTTGAATTTTCAAGGGTAGTGTCTTGAGCAATAACACCTGGTTGCCTACTTATCAAGTAATATTCCTTCTTTTGGGTAGTTAATGTATTAATTAAAATTTGCCTATTCCCAACTAAGGGATTTCCCACATGATATTTATTAATCATAATAGAGTGTAAGAGATCAAAATAATGAATGGGAAATTCATATGCTTATGTTGTATTAACATCATAAGCAAATTCAAAAGTTGGGACACTCCATTTTGATCACACTCCAAAACTGATCAATCATAGTAAACATTTAGCATTTCCTTGGAGGCAAACATTCTACTTTGGGGACCTTCATAATCAAACATAAAAATATCATATTTGGATGATGCATACTCAGGTTCATTAGAATATTCATCAATTTGTTTAGTAGTATCACATAAAGGGTGTGGGAGGAATCAATTTTCATACCAATCAATGTCTGAATCAAAATTCATAACATTTACCTTGGAATTTAAAGGATAAAGAACCTCTTTTCTAACTCCTATATTATAATTTCTCTCTATCCTTTCTTCACATGCAGGCCTCTTCCCTATCTTTATCTTGATTATGGAAAGTAGGCCTTCTTTATGGTTGATTTGAATTAGGATCCCTCTCCTAACTATTAGACACATGTGGGATCCCTTTATTATCCCTAAAAATCTTATAAGACATCTCTTTAATATTGGATGCCAAAGTCTTGACAATCTCCTTTAAATTAGTTGTCTTTGTAGACTGTGCCTTTTTTGGATTGGCCAATTTTACATCAGCCTACTTGTTTATGGATTTTCCCATAACCTTGATGTTATTATTAATCTAGATGTCCATATATAATGCCAACCATAGGTTTTTGGGAGCCTTATCCTACAAGTAATATGCAATATTCTTGTCAAAGGCATTGCAATACTTTATCAAACATGTTGTAGCACTAGGCTTGATGTTTTTGGGAAGCCACATCATAACCTTGTTGAACCAGGTATTGAAGTCCTACACATATTCATTAGAATTATTTTTTATATTTTTAAACTCATCTAAAAAAATTGGTATCAACTCTTTCACCATATTTAATTCTAAAGACATTCCTCATCTCTTCCCATGAATTGATGCATCCAAAGGGAAGAGAGTTGAACCACTCACAAACATCTTCTTCGAGCATGTGAAAAAACAACTTGATACACACATCCTCATACTCAACCTCATAATCTTCAATGATATTTTGAAAATACCTTAAGTGTTGATCACCACTCACTGCATTATTCCCTTGAAACTTTAGGAGGCATTTCCTAACTTCATTTGTGACTTTATTAGGATAACCTTCCATTTCATCAAAATTGATAGGCATGAATTTGGAAACATGGAATGTAGGACATTCATTCTCATCTAGATCCATGTGCCTAATGATTGGTTTAATAGTGGGTTCACATATAATTGGCAAAGGGATAGGGGTAAGTGATGTGGACTTGGTGGCTTAGACTTGGGAGGGGATTCAGCCAATTAGGAAGGAACTAGATAGTAAATAGGGCTATATGTTTTAGAATTAGTAGAAGAGATATGATAGTCCTAAATAATAAGAAGATCAATAAATAGTTCAATATTATCAAAATCTTTATGGTCCTTGTCATTTAAACTTTTCCCTTTAATAGGCCTTCAAACTTGTCCCCTTCTCCTTGGATGAATACTTAAAGGAGAGAGGAGTTTATTTGATGGGTCACTTCAGAAAGATGATCTCAATTCTTCTAGATTTTTAAACAATAAATAATCAAAGATAAAATTTATCAAAGATAATTCAAACTAGGCACTAACCTTCTTGAAACCAAATGATAAAATGAAGTTTCCACTAAAACTAAAATTCTAAAAAAAAAACCATTAACACATTGATTGTGATACATGATCAAAACATATTTTGTTGAAGTTAATGATGAGGTATAATACAAAGACACTAAATTTTTTAGAATAATATTTGAAAGGGACAAAACACCTTTAAACATGTAATTTTAATAACTCTTTATAATAAATATATTAGAAGTCAAATAGTCAAGACTTAAAACTTCTTAGCACATCCCCAGTGGAGTGTTATGGCATTAACAACCAAGATAGTCAAAATTTAGCAAGCATGGTAGAGAATTTCATAACATTAAATACTTACAATATATCTTTACAAGAGTCCCTCATAATATGGATGACAAGAAGTGTCCCCAGAAATGGTGCCAACAAGGTGTTGGTTCCTAGTTGTACACCTCATATGCTTGACCTTGCACACTTGAAGAAGATGACAAAATATGATGTAAAACTTGCTATTATGTCATTATAGCTAGGGGAGGGCTTGGCATCAGGACTAGATTAGATGTATAAAATGATTGAAAGGTACTTACAAAGGGTATGTTCATCTTCCTACTAGTTTTGGCTCTACTTGAACCAAGGTGAGAGGACCTATTAGATTGTTCACATGGAGAGATTCTGTAATTCAACCTCCATGGGGATTTTTATCACAAGGAAACACAACTCTAACTATAAAACAAATAAAATCACTCACTCCATTTAGGAATGGTTATCACACATAATGAACAAATGCTCTAGGCTAGATACAAGCTACTAAAGACAGCTATGAAAGTGACTGCAATCTTCATTCTAAAGAATTTTCAACAACATGGGCTGAATGGAAAACTACAATGTTGGGTCATTTAAAGCAAAAACTACAAACACATGTTATATAAGCAATATTTTATGTGTCTGAAGGGAAAATAAAACTTATGATATGAAACAAGGGATATTATTTGTAGGGTAGGATAGGGTAAGATAGTTTAATAATAATAAAGAAGAAGAAGAGCATGGTGGTGTGCTGGTAGTTTTTCAAACAATAGGGATTCTTGCAATATTCATGACATTATCCTTTGCAAAGATGTATAAAATACTCTAATGTAGGCTATGTAAAATACAAAGAGGACTTTGCATCCATTAGTGCCAATAGAATTTAAATTCCCAAATGATCCCTAAAACCCTAGAATGCACACTAAAACTAGAATCTTGAATACTTTCTCCTACTAAATTCATGAACCTAGGGTTCAATTAAATGGTATTCAACAACATATTTCTAAATATAACTACATAAAGGGATTTATAACCTAGGTATATTTTCAAAATGATAACCAATAATGAACACAAATGCAAATATTTGATGAGTAGAACTTGTTAAACAAATTATTGAATTTCATTAATAGGATATAATAAAGAACCACAAGTATTTTCCATTATCTAGAAAGAAAATCTTACATACACCAATGTTCAAAATGTTTCCATGGGGACAAGCATGGTGGATTTTATTTATGTTGGATAGGGGAGACATACAGAGATGATCTCATAGCTTGTTAATGGTTGTACAACTACAACCACCTTAGTAAGAGAGGAAAAATACATATATATCCATGATCCCAAAATTTGGAAGATCTTATACTTGGAAAAAAACAAACACCAATAACAACCCACACATAATGACCAACACAATGGTCAACCAACCTCTTAAATAAAAAGATAAGCCCTCTATTATACATTTTTTTACCCATTTCAAATTTGAAATTGCCAAAGTCCTACCAAGATGCTATTAGCTAGAACAAATCCTTTACCATGCCTAAAATATTCATGTGACTATAAGGAAAATCATGGTTACAACTACCTCTACAAGAAATGATGAAGAATTGAAGAAAATATTTTGATTTTTTGTTTTTAAATGTAGTCATGATTTGGAAACCAAACAAACTTTCTCTTTATGTGGAACTTCTTGAAGATGCCCTAGACCACTTGCTTGCATATCTAGAACCTCCTGGACATCTGCCCTTCCTATTATGCATGCCATGGAACAACCTACTCTTGTAATGATGGCATGGGAATATTTTAGATCCATGGATTCTCAAAAAAAAATTCTTTGGAATGTCCCACCTTATATTTTTAGACCTATAATTTATCTCCCATTGGACAAGTTTGGACAAAAAATGTGATAAAATGTAAAGGACTTAAGGTTATTTTAAACTGTTTACATTTTGGGCTCCAAATTGTATTTTCACATTTTAGCACATTTTCCTTTTCATACTCATCCATTTTTTAGGGTTTCCTTCATATTTTAATGCAAAAATGCATTATTTTAAACCTTTGACTTGTTTGGATAGACCCTAGCCCTTCTCATAAATTTGTAATTTTTCCAAGTCAACCTGTTGTCACTAGTGGAAGCTCTAGAAATTTTCTCACATAGGGTCTTTGAATGTGTCATACATGCCCATGTGTTATCATTATTTCACTCTATTTATCAATCCTTTAAATTTGACCATTTGTCATATTAAGACATGTGTCATTTCCTTATTAGTCTTGATCCCTTTGAATATTCCATCTCATCTTACACCATTAGATATATGTGCATGGATCAATGTGAACCATTAATCTTGATCCAAAAGACCAAGCACTATTAGTTACTAAATATTTTTAGCCCCAAGGTCATGTCACTTGGTATCCCTTTGAGATTTTTACACCCTACAATGTCAATCTTTACTTGGGTTAGTGCCTTTTTGCCATGTGGTAGTCCTACATTCATTATGGTCTTTGCCAAAAAGTTCACTCTACCACAACGTAAATTTGACATCCTCACACCCATCATTTGACATCTGCATGAATGTATTTGATGAGTGCAAGAACATAAAATTTAATCCCTAATAGATATCTACCATGGCTTAAATTTGACATCCTTGTACCCATCATTTGGCATTCACATGAATATATTTGACAAGTACATGATCATCAAATTTAAGCCCTAATAGATCATTATCATTGCTTAAATTTGATGTATGTGCACCAATAATTTAACATTCATGTGACCATCAATGACATATGCACAACTATCACATTTAAGTCTTAATGGATAATGGATGAGCTTGATTTTGACATTTGCATGACTGTAAAAGACATCTGTGTGGTCATCACACTATCTGTTCAACTTTTTAAAAGCTTGCATCTTGAAATTCTTTGGATAAAATGTTTGAAAGCTAAAACTAAAAATTTTTTGGATAAATTTTTTGAATAATTTAACTTTAAATCTTTCAAAAAAAAAGTTTTAAGGCTTGATCTTTGAAATGATTTGAACAAAATGTCCAAAATCTTGAGCTGCATAAATTTTTTGAAGACTTAGTCTTTAAAACTCATGGACAAAGTTTATAAAGACTTAGTCTAAAAACTGACTTAAAAAAATATCGAATAATTTGAACTTGAAATTTTTTTTGAAAAAAATGATTTTTGTTAGGCTTTTTTCATAGGAAAAATACCCAAAGGAAAAGTTCCCTTTGGACATTTTGTGTAGGCAAACTACCTGAAGGAAAAGGACTTGCAGAATTTTTATCATGGATAATTTTTTTGAAACAAATACGTCTTTGGATTTTCTGTGGAATACTTTCCCTAATAGAATATAAACATTTTTTCCTAAAACAAATGAAGGCTTATACACACTAATCAAAGACTGAATCAACACTTAGCTAATTCAACATAAAACTTGACCTTTGACATGAACAGTTGAAAGAAGGAATTTGGCTAAGGATTTAGCCATTTAAACTTAACAAGGGCTTAATTTCTTTAGTGAAATTTTAGGTACTAATAGGAGGTAGCCACTCCAAGATGTAAATAGGAAGATTAGTAGTATTTCATGTATTTTTCAAGTCATTAGACTCATCATCACTAGAATCAACAAGAGTGACATGTAAATCTGGATTCATATTAATGAATTTAGGTTAAAAGGCAATATTAATCTTCAGAATAGCTGGAATCCAATATTGATATTTGGGATTAGGGAGCTGAATAATCCATGGGTTAGGATAAAAATCATATTTATACCTTTTTCCATTATGAAGGAACTTAATACATTGTCTACTGAAAGAGGTGATATCCCTCATTTGATGATTTCTTGGGCATCCTAGGAGTATATTGTAAGATAAGGGTAAATCGAGGACCTTAATCTTAGTTTGTATAGTTTTAAGTCCAATAGTAAGAGGGATCCAAATATAACCAAGTGGTTTTTTATTAGTTTTTCAAATCCATGACATGTTGAACATATTTTTTTGAGATGATGTTTGTTATATCTAAGTTGTTGAATGATCCAGAGAGATGTCACATTAATATCAAACCCTTCATCTAATAATACTTTATGAATGATGTTGGTATTAATTGTTATTTTAATGAAGATGGTAGGATTATCAAATCAAAAGAGGATCTCATCATTGATCATGTCTTCTTCTAGGAACTCTATGGAGTTTTTGAAGAAGGATGGATGGATTCAATGGTATGCACTTTGGTTGCTTGAGGTTCATGAGAAGATGTTTCCTCTTCCAAATGAGATGGATTTTCAATTTATTAAATTTATTACATGGGTAACTTATGATGATAAGGATAGGTATGAACTAACTCCATGAGAATAATTTTTTAAGGCATAGAGTTGAGTTTGTATAAGAAGTTCCAATGCATTTTGGAAGAAAAACCTACACAAAGATTAGAAGGTAAAATAGGTTTAGGAGGAAGAGAAGTGGTTGGAGGTTTAGAAGGAGGAGATGGTTCCCCATTAGTTTCTGAGGATAAGTGAGTATTAATAGTATCTTTGAGAAGTTGATCTTCTAAATATGTTTTCTTAGATTTGGTGACATGATCTTTATGGGATAGTTTACATTAATACTTGAGCTTAAACACATTTACATATTGGGAGTTGGTGTAATATTGATCATAATTAGCATAAATCACATAAATATCCTTTTTGTCATGTTGAGGTTTAGATGTAGAGAAATATTTTGGGGTTTTAGAAGAAGAAGCTTTGAAATCTTGTTTATTTTGAGAAGTGTTGTGGTAATCATGATTATGGATTTGAATCATAGCTTCATGATTGAATGAATCACCAAGTATAAAAAAATAGAAAATTTTGTAATCCCTCTACATTTTTCATGGTAATGACCTATATTAGTGTGGAATTAAAAAAATTGATTAAGGTCATACCATTTGGGAGGATTATTGGGGTAAGTGAATGGTTTATAGGGCACTAAAAATTGGTTCATTTTCTCCCTTGTTAATGGTGTGTGAGAAGGTTTGGGATTGTTGGATTTGGCTACTCCTAGATTGGGTTGAGAAGGATTTCTAATTATTGCATTAGTTAAATTTTGAAAATATCCTTTAATTATTTTAGTATTAGGTTCAAACTATTTCATTAAAAAGTCTTGGCACTTAGCTTGGTTGAGAGCTTAATTTAATGTTTAGGGAGAAAATTTTCAAATATTGTATTAGAGTGAAGGTGTTAATGCTATTATAAAGAGTTTAAACAAGTTGACATCATTAATGTTGTGATTGGCCTTGTGAAACAATTATTTCCATTATTGATGAAATCATGAGCTGATTAGATGGGAGATTGCTTAACATTGATGAGATGACTAAGGTAATTTTTTGGGAAAATCATTATGTTTAAAATCTTTAACTAGAGGATTGAATAGATCTTCTAGTTTCCATATATAATGTTAGGGAAGTTGGTTATACCATTCTAATACATCACTAATGAAATTTTTAACTAAAAGTTTGAGTTTGGATCCACTCTTTGTAAATATTGTTGAATGCCTTAAGAAAAGATGCAAGGTCTTTTAGAAATAATGAAAGGGTATAAAGGCTCATTTTTGATGTGTTAAATCATCTTATTGTGTATGATAGGTTGGGGGATGATATTTCATGTGGATTCTCTAAGAGGTGGAGGAATAAAGTTTTGATTGTTTTGAGGGAGAAGAATAGGAGGTTGAATAGCCACATTGATCAAATAATGTTGTAGTTTCATCCTTTTGGAGGTGTTAAATGTTTGTATTATGTTCATTTGTTTAACTATCTATGCAATAATCTAAGTGGTATCACTTGGTGGGTTAGTGTTTGTAGGAGGATTCCCTAAATTGGTATTAGAGGGAGGGTTATTAGGTGATAGATTCCTTGTGGGGATATTGGATAGACTTGTGTCAATTGACCCCACATTATGGTGAGATGTATGAAGATGAGAATTGTCTTGATATGTATGAAAAGGATATGATCTACCAATATCATTTTTTGAAATTATTTGAACCATGTTTTAATCAAAATATGAGGGAGGAGAAGATGTACTCTATAGTCATATAATATGGAAAAATTGGTAACTTGAGTGTGGCTTGTGACACCCAACCCATAGGTCCATTTTCTTTGATTTATGACTCTTATAGGCACCTTTTCACTGATTCCCAGTCATCCATAGCTTTCTAAGACCTGATTCTAGCTTAGCTAGACTATTTTTCCCATAGTATATCCATCTCTCTAGGTCCCATTCCTTTAGGACTATAGTGCTCAACTTGAACTATAGCGCTAGACCCTAGGGTGTCCATTTTTTATGATACTTTTGAAGTGCATTTTTAACTCCAATGGCCAGTTCTTTCATGTTCTTATTCCTCTTCTTGTCAACGTAATTTGAATACATATTAGAATAATTAATGGTTAAGTGGTATTATTTATGTACCCTTAATACATGAAATTACATTGGTTAAATAATAATATATTTTATTATTTATCATGAGTTTATACTCATGTAAATAAATAATAAAATATATTAAATGACCTTCAAAGAGGTAAGAACTCACAAAGATTATTCATATTATGAGAAAATAATAAGTACCCAATATAGTATTTCTTCCTCTCACTTCTTTTTTTATTACATCTTACAATATAAACTCTTTATTATATAGACAAGGTAATCTACTCATTATAAATGACTCTTTCCAACCACCACATTAATGGTTCCAACCTCTCTAAAGGTCATTTAATATATTTTATTATTTATTTACACAAGGATAAATTCATGATAAATAATAAAATATATTATTATTTAACTAATGTAATTTAATGTATTAAGGATACATAAATAATACCACTTAACCATTAATTATTCCAATACTCCCCCTTAATCTTAAGTGGGGGTACATGGTAATTTTTATGAGGTAACAATGTAATGATCTTACACTCCATGAACCATCCACATGATGAGTTTTTAGAGGTAATAATTGAAGAAAACATCCTTCATCATGCCATAGTCACTTTCAAGAGAATTATGCTATGTAAATATAGTCACCCACAGGTATTACACTATTTAACTATAGAAACCCAAAGGTATTACACTATGTAACCATAATCACATAATCACCTTTAAAATAATTACACTATACAACTATAGATACCTAAGGTATTAAACTATGTAACCACAATTACATAGTCATCTTTAAAGGAATTACGTTATACATCCATAAACATCTAAAGAATTTAAATAATGTCCCCATAGGCACCTTTAAATGAATTAAACTATGTTATCATAAACCACTTAAAGTGAGTTTAGGCTAGCATGATTGTGAGACTACATCCCAGAGTGAGAATACATCTCATAATTTTTTTATGAATAATCAACCAAACATATTGGAGTCTTTTATAACATAAATACATTCATGATATTATGTGTTGGGTACAATGTATATTTACATAAAGTTATATATTACAATGATTTACAATAATATGTATAGAGAAATAGAAGGAAACACATGACCCACATGGCTGTTAAGAAGTGACATTGTCATGTACACTCCCCCTCAATGACAACTTTGATAAGTCTAACATTGAATTAACTTCTATAGGCTTTAATTTATTGTTGTTGCATTGGATTTTTCACCAAAGTTATAAAATTTTGACTATCACCAAGAAGGTTGGTATAATGAGGAACTTCCACATAATGTTCTTCTATCATCCTTTATAGCCACAAGTCTTTTTTAGCAAATTCTATATGAAGTGCTCCAAGTGATAGCACCTACACTAAACATAAACATGCATCTAGAAGTAGACTCAACATAATATGGTTATCATCATAATAACCAAATAAATTAGCATAATCAAAGAAAAATAATATAAACCAAAGTTTATAGTTTCTTTTATATACCAAAGTATTTGTTTTGCTAATTTCCAATTATTCAAGTATAGATCATGCATGAATCTAGAAGCAACACCCATATCTTATGAAATATCTATCCTAATAATTATTATATAAATCAAAATACCAAAAAAATATTTGTAAACAGGGGTTAGCTTTATTGCACACAGTTTTTGGATTAAGATTTAACACAAACTTCAATAGAAATATATGTAATATTGAAATCAAGCATTTTAAATTTAATAAGTAGGTTACATGATGCACATATAATAAATTCACTAATAATTTGATAATAATTTAACAAAATATTACATATATTATTAGGAATGATTTCATATTATAATTTGAGTCATGAATATTTTTCTTTCCTTTTAAAGTTGACAGTACAAGTTTAAGTGGTATTATTTATGTACTCGTCATACATTAAATTACATTGGTTAAATAATAATATATTTTATTATTTATCATGAGTTTATCCTCATTTAAATAAATAATAAAATATATTAACTAATCTTTATAGAGGTTAGACCCATTAATGTGGTGGTTAGAAAAAGTCATTTATAATGGGCAGATTACCTTGCCTATATAATAGAGTTTATATTGTAAGATGTAATGAAAAAAGAAGTGAGAAGAAGAAATACTATATTGGGCACTTTTTATTTTCTCATAATATGAATAGTATTTATGCATTTTTACCTCTTTGAAAGTTTTCCCATGTAAATATATGTTATGGTGTGTTCAACTTTGCTCTCATTATTTTATGGTGAATGTCTTTGCTATTGGTCTCATATCTAGATCTGGTGTTCGTATGTAATCATATTTTTATTCTGTCAATAAATTTGACTCATGACCAATATACCCCTATAAAATCCCATTCAAATTTCATCTAGAAGGGGTTGGAAAATTTCACAAATCAAGAAAGAATACAAGTAATACTACTCAATCATACTTCCCTATTCTCTATATATAGCCATCCTATACATCTACAAGCACATCCAAATACTTACACCAGTCTCTATCTATCTCAATCACATTTAGTTTATCATTTTTCATATTCATACACACTTTTGCACAAAGCACATCAAGTGGGAGAACTACATATGACTTGATCCTCTTTAGAGTATTGGTATGTAGGTAGTGTGCCTACATAAGGGGTGTGGATACACATTCAATGCATATTACACACTTTAACCCCACTCTCTTTTCCAAAGTTTATCAAATAACAATGGAGTCTATGGTTTTAACACTAAATCATCTCTATAAGGAGTTATATGGACATTTAATAGTCAAAACTTCATAGGCAAGCTCACACAGACACATAAAACAAAACCTAAAAATCTTAGATCTCATAGATAATAGTGTTAGAAGAGGACTATAGTGCCAAACCCTAGGGTGTCCTATTTTAGCACTCCTATCCTCTCATAAAATGAAATCCAGATTTTGATTTGTGACATTGTCCTAGTCCTACACAATAAATTCTAGACCTTGTCTCTGTCATCTCAATCTAGTTTAAGCTAAGTTACATTTCCTTTCATTTATTACTATTTTTAAAAAGGTTTCCTAGGGTGTCCATTTTCAGCACTCTTATCCACATTAATTTTTATCTCTAATGGTCACTTCATTTTAGTTAATATCCTTATTCTTGTTAGTCTAATGTGAATACATTTGACCCATGAATAAAAAATATTTATAAAATTATATTCAAATTTCATTTAGAAGGGGTTGGAAAATATCAAAAATCAAGCAAGAATATAAGCAAGACTACTCAAGCATACTTCCCTATTCTTTGCATATATCCATCCAATATAGCTACAAGCACATCCAAATCCTTACACCAATCCCTAGCCACCTCAAGCATTTTTAGTTTATCATTTTGTATCTTTATACACACTCTTACACAAAGCACATCAAGTGAGATAACTACATCTGGCTTGATCCCTCTTCAAAGTATAAGTATGTAGGTAGTGTGCCTAAAAAAGGGGTGTAGATACATGTTCAGTGCATCTTACACATGTTAACCTCCTTTTATTTTTGAAAGTTTATCAAAGAACAATGGAGTCTAGGGTTTTAACACTAAATCATCTCTACAAGGAGTTTTATAGACATCTAATAGTCAAAATTTCATGGTTAGGCTCACACGAACATAATGAACAAAACCTATAAAGCTTAGATATCCTATATTAGTAGTGGTAGAAGAGGACTATAGTGATAGACCCTAGGGTGTCATATTTTAGCACTCCTATACTTTCATAAAATGAAAGTTAGATCTTAATTTGTGACACTGTCCCAATCCTACATAGTAAATTCTAGACCCTATCTCAATCATCTCAATCCATTTTAATCTACATTATATTTCTCTTTATTTATTATTATTTTTAGAAAGGTTACCTAGGGTGTCCATTTTTAGTGCTTCTATCCAAGTTTATTTTTAGCTCCAATGGTCACTTCCTTCCGGCCCCTATCCTAATTTTTGTCAGCCTAACATGAATACATTCAAGCCATGACGAATAGATCTCTATAAAAACCCATTTAGAGTTAGTTTAGAAGGGGTTGAAAAATGTCACAAAGCAATCAAGAATACAATCAAGATTACTTAGGCATACTTCCTTATTCTCTGCATACAACCATCTAATAAAACTACAAGCACATCTAAATCCTTACACTAGTCCCTAGCCACCTCATGCATATTCATTTTAGAATTTTTCATCTTCATAGACACTCTTGCATAAATCACATAAAGTGGGAGAGCTACATATGGCTTGATCCCTCTTCAAAGTATTAGTATGTAGGTAGTGTGCCCACACAAGAGGTGTAGATACACGTTCAGTGCATCTTACACACATTAACCCCCCCTCTTTCTCAAATTTTGTCAAAACACAATGGAGTTTAGAGTTTTAATACTAAATTATCTCTATAGGGAGTTCCACAAAAATCTAACAGTTGAAATTTCAAAGGCAAGCTCACACAGACATAATGAATAAATCTTAGAAAGTTTAGATCTCCTGGACAAAAGTGGTAGAAGAATACTATAGCACCAGACCTTAGGGTGTCCTATTTTTGAACTCCTATCCTTTAATAAAATGAAATCTATAACCTAATTTGTGACACTATCCCAATCTTGTATAGCAAATTCTAGACCTTATCTTAGTTGTCTTAGTCCAGTTTAAGCTAAGTTACATTTCTCTTCATTTATTACTATTTTTAGAAAGGTTCAAATTTAAATTAAATTATAAAAATTAGTATCTTAATTATTGTATATTTATTTACTTCCTATTCTATATCTTTAACTAAATTAAGAATACTACACTAATATTCCTAAAACTATTAAATCATTTGGTGAACTCAACTTACTTTGCTTTTGTACAAAACCCTAAGGTAAATTCCTTGCTATTTTTTTCAATATTTTTCTTATTTTTTACTTGCATATTTAAATCAAAAATTCACATTTAATTTTTAAATTTACCTTAGCAATTTTAAAAATAATTTATTTAAAACCCTAGTTGAAATTACTGTCATTTTGTGCATAAAACCCCTAGAAACCCTAGGAATAATTTATAACTAATTTTAGGAATATTTTTTTTATTTTTACCTACATATTTAAATAATAAATTTACATCAAATTTTAAAATTTCATAGTGATTTTTAAATAAAAATCATTTTCTGTCAAACCCTAGTTGCATATACTAGGTCCCTAAAAATTAAAAAAAATCTAATATTTTTTTTATTTTTTACCTCCATATTAAATCATAAATTCACATTAAATTTTAAAATTCCTTGGTAATTTTTAAAAATATCATTTTTCAAAACCCTAGTTGCATATACTAGGTCTCTTTGTTTGCTTAAGGTATCATCACCTTACATCTAAAATCAAATTTCACATAAAAATAAAAATGGATCTCACTTATTTACATATATTTCCTACTTTTCTTAAAAATAATAAGGAGACCACACTCAGTCCTATCATGTACATGAATGATGAAGTTTACCATATGTTATTACAAAGCTTCATTCTTTGCATTTCATGCTTACTTTTCATAATATGAGATGATATTAAGAAAGATATTGTTAAACATGTTGAGATCCCTTCCCTTCAAGGAAATGTTTACTTTTATTTAATACAAGGCTTCATTATATACTTTTTCTCTCTCATGTATAATAATTTTCAGCTCTATCTTGCTACACATGTTAGAAATGTCATGTTACAAGTCAATTTTTTTTTAATGCATAGTGCAAAGTTCCATGCTCTCTATCCCTTATTTGTTATCTTTCATGTGGAATGTTCTTTATAATCATATTGTTATACAAATTATAACTAAATTTACATTCATTTAATCCATATACATGGTTTATACCTAAAGGATCCATTGCATAAGCTAACAACCACATGTCAAATTTCAATGTCATATATTATGCAAAAAAAAGAAGTCCCTTCTCCTTCTCTCCCCCAAGAGGGTGATAGTTATTTTCCAATAACTAGGTCCATGTTATCACCCCTCCAAAAGGTGAGTAAACCTATACTATTATTCCTAATGCATACATTTAACCTATAGCTTCTTCAAACCCTCTTCAACATATGTGTTTACATGTTCAATCAGAAGCAATTAGGGTTTGCACTTGTGAGACTCTAAGGGATTAAATCACTAGTATGATCAAGCTAATTTTAGATTTATAAATGCAAAATAAACTATTACATGAAAATATCACAACATTAGAAAATTAGATTTTAATACAAAAACATCAAAGGCATCCTAGTGCCAATCATGTATATTCACCTTCATCTAGTCAAATGGTTGCAAGTAATGTTACATATCAAAACAAGAAATCACAACAAAGTAACTCTACTACTATTTATTCAAAAATATTTTAGAAATAAATTAAGAGTTAAAGTGAGGTACTAAGGGAAATGATTAAATCTAAGCTATTCAAACTACCTCCTCTACATCCAGTGAGAAAATCTAGATATTATTGTGCATATCATAGAATACATGGGCATCATAGAGATTCATGTTTGGCATTGAAAAAATATATACAATAAATAATTGATAATGAGGACCATATATAAGGTAAATCAGTCAAGTAATCTACAGTGACACAGAGACACGTTCACAAAGGATTAAATCTAGAAACAATACAAAAGTGGTTACCAAAACATAACTCAAAACAACAAAAGGATCAAAAAGAAAAATTAGAGCAACAAATAGTACCAAAAGAATGTGTAAATCATGAAAAAGATGCAAATCCACCTCCTTAAAATGAGGCTCAACTTTCAAATAAATATGGTTTTGGTCAAAAATACTTGTAATAGTTTGATTATCAAGGTCAAGGGTTGGGAAATCATGCTCAAGGCATCACTACTCCTATTCTATCAGTTGATAATATTTGTCACCAAAGTTTGGGATTTATTGAACATCTTACATTAATTCATTCATAGACATAATTTATCAAAGGAAAAGATCCAAATACAACAAAAGTCAACACTAGCATTTATTTGGTTCAAAATCAAGATGATAATGATGAATGGAACAATACAGTTTATTATAATTTCTAAGATACCAAAAATGAATCCAAATATTTAGTGTCATATTCATCGCCATTCCCTCATGCTTCATAATCACACACAATTCCTTTGTTTGATACAGGACACCATGATAGGGAGTCTCCCATGAGACTCATTGTTTAGTATTATTTCTTCTCAGTATTTCTTGTAAATAATTTTTCAAATTACATGTACATAGCTTATTTTCAATTACATGTACATAGTTTTATTATTATTAATTTACATAGCAAAATTTAAAAATCCAAAAACAATACAAAATTTCAAAATACAAAAACATTAAAATAATTCAAAAACATAAAAACATTTTTATTATATGCATCATTTACATTTATACTACCATGATAGACTTAAATTTTCTATTATATCTTATTATTTGCCAATTTATCTACATTAAAATGCTTCACTTGATCTTATTTGAGTGTGTGCAATTCCATCTAGATTCTTGATTGCTTCACTCTACCCATTGAGAGGGCATCCTAATTCTACATTTGAGACACACACACACACACACACACACATATCCATTGGGGGCATCTTCTACATGACTAAACCATCTAGGTTATTTCTTTCCTACACCACACACTCTAGTTATCATGTTGATGTACATTTCTTACTAGATTATATATATTACTCTATCGACACTCACTAGTATACAACACTTGTGTATTTATTAGCATTTACCTAGTCTTTTACTACATGTCTTGCATACTTTCAATTCTTTATTTTATTAGTTATATGAGATTATATTTATAGCATTTATATGCCTTCTTTTCTTGTTATGCATAACTAGATGTGATTACATTTCCTAGTTCTTATTTTATCTCCTATATATGCCTTAGGACATTTGAAAATGTCCTTTGATTATATTCTTGTGTGTGCCTTAGGACATTTTCTGATGTCCTTTACCTATACTCTTCTCTTTGATTGTGGCTTTCACACTAACCTTGCATGTTAATAATTATATATGTATGTGTAATTTGAACATGCCTAGTATGCTTGCCTTCTAGTTTGAGTAACATGTGCCCATGTACCTTATTCTCTTGACCCCTTGGCCAATATTATATGATTATTTCTCTTTACCTTGTGTGATTTTTGTTTTTTTTGCTTCTCATTATTTTTAATGCCAATATCCACATCATGCTCCATCCCTCCTTGACTCCTAAAAACTAATAACTAAAAACTAACCATACTTATAGTTTAAGTTAATTACACTACACATGCTATTATATTGTTATATCTATCTAGGAATATCCCTATTAATCTAATAATATTCATTTTAAACACTATTATATCTTGATATATCTTATCAGTTATCATTGGTGTATCCTGTATCTTTGTAGCATAACACCATAACACACTTGCAGGGCTCTTTCTTCCAAGGGAAGTTATTAAAGTGTCTTCATTCCTACCATTAGAAGAGGGGGAAATGAATATATGTTTTTTCACAGAGATAAAATCTCCTAATGATCAAAAATTACTTTTTAGAATAGACAAAATAGCAATCAGACTTCAAACCAGGTAGAATAGACCAGGCAGATAGTGAAAATTATAGAATAGTCAAAAAAATTAGCCCAGTACAATAGCACTAAGATTGGACTACAACACTAGATAACAAGGTTTTTGTTTTTATCACTCTTATCCAAATAGAAAAAAAATAGGTTTTCCAAAAATAGAGAGAAAATTAGGTTCAGCTATAGTTTTGCACATTCAAACCAGTTCAAATATAGTAATTTTAGTATAGTTTTTATTAAAGAATATAGATATAAGGGGAATCATGAATGAAATGATGGATCTCACTTCAATTTTTATATAGGGTACTTGGTATAACTTCCAGATCAAAATCCATGTTATAGACACCAATGATTGGGGGCAATGTGCATAACACATTTGTCTTCTTTTCAATTCAAGTTTAGTATATTACCCATGTATTCTCAATAGTTTCATGCCTTATTCCATATGTAGGTGGTTGGCATCATTTTTGAGTGACTTTCATACAAGAATAACCTCCACATTTTAGAATGGATTTCATATAAGCTTAGTGCCCAGCTTTAGAGTGGCTTTTATACAAGCTTAATCTTCACCTTTTAGAATGGCCAAGAGTGGCCTAGTTTCCAACATACATCTGACTATCTATGCCAAATTTTTATATTATATAACATTCATGGGATCTAAGATCCATCTCATATGATAGACATTTCATACTAGTATTAATTTATAGCTTTACTTCATAGGGCAATGATGGAGCCAAAAGACTAGTTAGCCTTTGTATTCTTGAGCCACCTACTCAGAGGGATTAGACACACAATCCAAACATCAATCAACACATGTAGGATCATATAGCTTCACTTAGTTGGTGATGATGGATCCAAAGGGCCAACCTTTGTATTCTTGAGCCACCCTTATGGAATTTAGCACTCATCTCCATTCATGATATTACTCTTGGTACAACACATACCCAACATTACTCAGCATCATCTAACATTGTGTAGCATCATAATAGGTTTTGTACTAGTTCATGTACCTAATGAGGTATATTCATTCCTTTATCTTCCTCTCTCTCTCTTACCTAGCTATATACACTCTTATTTTAGATATAGCATATCTCGTAAAAACTGATCTACTCTTTATTTTCTCTTTTATATTTACATTTCATAACATGCTCTCTACGCACACCTAACATCACATACCTTCATGAGATTTACCCTTGTAGGTAAGTTCAGGTATGCTTTATATTTAATTTTATCCTATTATTTCACTTTATTACATCACTAAAATAAAGAGGGGGGGAAATGTAGTCATATAAAATGTAAAAAATGGTAACTTGAGTGTGGCTTATAACACTTAACTCATAGGTCCCTCTTGCTTATTTTATGACTCTTGTAGGCACCTTTTCACTGATTCCCAATCATTTTTATCCTTCTAAGACCTAATTATAACTTAGCCAAACTACTATTGCCATGACAAATCCATCTCCTCATGTCTCATACCCTTAGGACAATAACACCTAACTTGGACTATAGCACCAAACCATAGGGTGTCCATTTATGGTGCTCTTATCTAAGTGTTTTTTTTTATCTCTAATAGACACTTCCTTTTGGTTCCTATCCTTCTTCTTGTTGACCTAATGCAAATATATTTAACCCAAGACTAATATATCTCTATAAAATCCCATTCAAAGTTCATTTAGAAGGGGTTGGAAAATATCACAAAGAATGCAAGAATGCAAGTAAGACTACTCAGACATACTTCTCTATTCTCTACATATAGCCATCCAATATAGATATAAGTACATCAAATCCTTACACCAGTCCCTATCCACCTGAAGCACATTTATTTTATTATTTTTCATCTTCATACACACTTTTTCATAAAGCACATCAAAAGGGAGAACTACATATGGCTTGATCCATCTCTGATGTATTGGTATATAGGCAATGTGCCCACACAAGGGGTGTGGATACATGTTTATTGTATATTACATACACTAACCACTCCCCTCTTTCCTAAATTTTTTCAAATCATAATGGAATCTAGGGTTTGAATACTAAATTAGCTTTATCAGGAGTTTTTTGGACATCCAACAGTTAAAATTTCATAGGTAAGCTCACACAGACATAAGGAACAAAACCTAAAAAGCTCAGATCTCATGGATAATAGTGGTAGAAGAGGACTATAGTGATAGACCTTAGGTTTTCATAATTTATCACTTATATCCTTTCATAAAATGAAATCCATATCTTAATTTATGGCACTATCCCAATCTTGCATAGTAAATTCTAAACCCTGCCTTAGTCATCTTAGTCCAGTTTAAGCTAAGTTATATTTATCTTCATTTATTACAATTTTTAGAAAGGTTAAAATTTTAATTAAACCATACAAATTATTATCTTAACTATTTCATATTTATTTACTGATTTCTTATTCCAAACCTTTAACTAACTTAGGAATAATACACCAATATTCCCAAAACTATTAAATCATACTCCAAGAGTGAGGATCCTCTTAGGAAATAAATATAGGAAGAAAAGAGAACCCCATATAGTGTCTAAATGGATTAAAGTTGTATAAAAATATTTTGATAAGGTATTTCATGATTCCTAAATAAATAATCTAAGACTAGGAAACAAGAATAAAAAATAGGGATAGAGTTAGCTAGACAGATAAAAATGTCAGTCAATAGGTGTAGAGTCAATTAGGTCGATAGATTAGGTGAAATATTCATAGAACAGGAAGACAAGAGTGTTGGATATTTTTCAATGATGTCATGATTATGTCATTGAGGTGTCTAGGTGAGTGGATGAAGTGCCTTGATAGTCTAAGTGATAATTATAAAGTGTGTAATGTGCTTGTCCTAGTATCCTTGAAGTTTTCTTGGTTGTTCTTCTATTTTGGCATGGTTAGATATGATTAGGGATGAAAATAAAGTATTGATAATGTGAAATAAGTCCCATATGAAATTTTATATTCTTTTAGTACTTGTGTGTATGATTGTATTTCATCTAGTTGATCATTATTTTCATTTAGACATCTTGGTTCTTATGGTAGAAAATCTAAGTAGGTAGTTTATTAATGTCATAATTGTCATGTGTGGATGAGTCAAGGGGAGTTGGTCATATAGTTGTGATTAAATTAGTCCCAATTTGATATGGTCCAAGTATTAATTCATGAAATGAAGTGTATCTAAATATATGTGTGTGTAAAATTACACTCTCAAGCATTTTGACAATGCTTTTTATATTCAAACAAAGTCGAATAAGTAGTTTGGTGACATCATATCATGAACATATGAAAGTTTAAAAAGCATATTGATATATGGATGAATTACCCTATGAGATAAGATCTTATGTGATAAATATCAAGTCATAAAACTAATCTTGCAAAAATATATGTAAGTAGAAATTTGTGCTCCCAAGCAATTTGATAGTGTTTTCCCATAGCCAAATTTGCATGTGGAAAGAAAAGCTAAGTAGGCATTTTTATGTAATCATTTTTCACACATGTGTAAGTTTAAAAATAATTTGATCATATTGGTTTATTCAATTTTATTCCCATTTAATATGAACTAAGTTTTAGGTCATGTTATGAAGCTCATCAAAAGATATGCATGTGCAAAGTTGGCCTTCCAAACAGTTCTTGGCATAGTTGGCTCTATGGTAGAAAAATATGAGTGAGAAAATTAATGGAATTATATCTCACATGTGCAAAGGTTTTAAGAGCTTCTTAATACATGGTTGGATTCCTATTTGAAAGGATAACATATTTTTCAAATTTTAGAACATGTGAGTGATTGAGGTAAAATATATATCTATGCAAATTTGGCCTTCTAGGTAGATTGAAATGGTTCCCATACTTAGTCATTTTTTCATAAGGTAAATATCAAGACCAAATGGAGATCCAATCATTCACAAGCATTCATATAATATATATCAATAACACATGTTGTGTCAAAGGGGGTTAAATTTCTTAGAAATCATATGAGGGTACCAAGTGTCATGATCATGGGGTTTTGAATTAAAATTGAATGGTGAGCACTATAAGATAAATAAAAATCTATGTATAGGAGATCAATGTTGCATATGTGGTTAAGATTAAAATATTGTATAAGTTGAGGTCAACTGTTCAAAGTTTAATGTTTAGGAATTGGTGAATTATGAGTTAAAATTTTAATAAGATAAATGGTGAATGTTTAATATAAGATATGAGGACATGAGATGAGGATCAAGTGTTCAAAATTCAACTGTGACCATTGGGTTTTGAATATTTTAATTTTACAAAGGAAAAACTAGTGCTTTGTATTTTATCCATAACTATTGATCCATGATGAGTTTAAAGGTGATATAAAAACCAAAGTTGAATAAGAATCCATGGAACATTTAGTAAACTTGGATATAAGGTTTTAATTTACATATAGTCAAATATATTGAGGTTTAAAGTTGATTGTGTTTGACTATGTTGTGCAAGTAACCTGAGAAGCATATTTGAGCTTGTGTTGATGGTATTTTGATGTTTCATGATGAATTAGCTATTGAAAAGTGTTATATACTCCATAAATATGATTTATATGGTATTTATAGGTTTTAATAATTGATATTCTATATGAATAAAGGCTAAGAAGTTGATTTTGTGTTCATTCATGGTGTTCTTATGTACAAGGCTATTATGTGAGTAGATTGAGCATACACAGAGGTGAGTAGAGTTGACTATGAGGATTTGAAGATGTCTAAGGGTTTATATGGAGTGTACCTATGAATTTTTAAGTGGTATTATGTTTTTTTTCACTCGATGAAGTGTTAAATGGGTGAATAGGTTTCTATGAAACCTATAAGAGTTACAAAGGCCTAATTGAAAGGTGTAGTTGTTTAAGGGTGATCCATATATGCTATAACTAACCTATGTGGATGGTATTGAGTTATGTATTGATGTGATAGATACCTTAAAGGTTAAGTTATGAATATTAGCTAAAAAAGATAGTGGTGTTCATGAATTCTTTATAAATAGTGAAACCAAATGTGATGGTTTCTAGACTTGTGAGAGACAAGTGAGAGGTGTGTATTTGAGAGTTATGGAATGAAGGAGAGGGAGATTAGCTAGTAGATAGTTTTATGAGTAGAGTAGATTCAATATTGTGTTTATGACTTATGGGTCATGTTTTTTGATGTCATAATAGTGCTCTTATAGGTTGAGGATGAGCGAAGAGGTCTATGATGATCCAAAAGGATGTTTTTAGATCTTTAAGTGTGAAGAGTTAAGGAGAGTTGATATAATTTGTATCTCCATCAGATTGGAAATAAATTAGTATTTAGGAGATGTTGTGTTCATAAGTGTTGTTGTGACTTCTCAACATCTAGGGGGTTGTAGCCTCCTTGTAAGGTGAAGTTTACTAAAAATCTAGTTATGTCGTTGCTCAGCTAGATAGGTGTTGTAGCACCTTGTGGGATTGTAGTCTCACTAAATAAGGGATGGTACTTCCTTAATCAATTTTAGCTGATATAAATTAGTTCTTGTTATTATAGGATAGTAGTCCATTTATAGGTTATAGTGGGTTTTCTCTCCCAAGAGGGTTTACCGCATATGTCATGTGTTATGTGTTTGATCTTGCATTGTCTCTCTTATTAATTGCATGAATTATTTATATGCTTAATGAAATGATTGAGGTAATTGATTAAGAGTTTAAAATAATTGAAATTAAATTTTTATTATTTGGGCTCATTAATTCACCCCCTATTGATTGTACCTCTAACAATTGGTATCAAAGTAGGTCTTTTGGTAAAGGCTTGGCAACTTGAAGGTGATCCAAGGTACAATATGGGTATTCATCAAGGAGGTTTCTATACCAAGTAAGAACTAATGTTAAATGGATTAAAGTATGCTTTTTGAAGTGAAATGATGAGGACATACATTATGTCCCTAGGTTTTGATGTATGGAAATATGTTGTGGATGATTATGTTGTTCCTACTACTCCACCATCTAATGTTGTAGACAAGAAAATATTTGAGAATAATTATAAGGAAATGAATTTCATCACTTGTAGTTTTACATAAACTAAGTTCACCAAGGTAATCCATTGTAAATATATTAAAAATATATGGGAGAAAATATAGATCATTTATGAGGGAGATTCAAAGGTCAAGCTTGCTAAGTTATAGAATCAGAGAAGGTAATTTGAAAGTCTCAAGATAAAGGAAGAAGATTTTGTGGCATCCTTTTGACATAGAGTTGATGAGATTGTGATCATCATCAAAGGTTTTGGAAATAACCTTGAAGAGGATACGATAGTTAAAAAATTATTAATCTCTCTCTCTCTCTCTCTCTCTCTCTCTCTCTCTCTCTCTCTCTCTCTCTCTCTCTCTCTCTCTCTCTCTCTCTCTCTCTCTTCTCTCTCTCTCTCTCTCTCTCTCTCTCTCTCTCTCTCTCTCAAGTTTGATCCTAAAGTATCTACTATAGAATAAAGTCATGATCTTACTCAACTGAAGTTAGATGAATTGCATGGCATCCTTACTACCTATGATATGAGGAAGAATTATGATATACCAACAAGAAGGAAACAACATTCAAGATAGAAATGAAACCAAACAAGAAATTCCAAGGTAAGAAACCCAAAGAGGATGACACATTTGATATTGATGAAGATGAACTAATTTATTTATTTACAAAGAAATTGAAAATAGGGTCAAACAAGTACAAGGGCAAGATACCTTTCAAATGATTCAATTTTGGTGAGATAGGACATTTTTATAATAAGTTACCCTCATAATAATAAGAATAATGATTATGGATAGCATGATAAAGACCAATATGAAGACAAGAAGACATACAGGTCTGATAAAGAGGAAGAAAGGATTCAAAAGGTTTGACAATAATAAGTAATTAAATGATAAGAAGAGTCTCTACACCAAAGAAGATTAAAGCTCATAAGATGAGAGTTGAAGATAGTGACTTAGATCATGATCATGTATATGATGGCCCTGTTGAAAATATAACCCTCTTCATGGCTAAGGAAGTAAGTTACTCACATCAAAAGGAGTCTACTTGGAGGGATTTAGATGATGATGAAGATGAGGTGGAATATGAAACTGCATTGACAAATGCTTTTAAAGAATGAAATATTGTTAAGAAGATTAACAATAAGATGAATTTTTAACTAAAAGATTATGAGGATAAATTTAGTGTGTATGAAGCAAGAATAAATGAAGATACCAAGGAGAATGAAGATATGGTCAAGCATCTCAGTTGTCAATTGGAAATTATGTCTACAAGCTTGAAAGTTAAAAAAGATGAATTTTTAAGGTATGTAATTGAAAATGAGTCATTAAAATATGAGTTAGAGAAGACATCTAGTAAGGTGAAGTCATTTATGATATTTGAAATATCTCAAGTGATCTAGACAATATTCTGAGTGGTCAAATGCATGCTAGTGCTAGAACTAGTCTTAGATATGAATAATGTTAAAAGAATGTAACTAAAGACAAGATGAAGACTAATGTGAAAAAGGATGATCATATTTTAAAGACAAATCATCACATAAGAAATGTAGGTGCTGGGAAAATGAAGACAAATCAGATCAAATAACCAAATTCCATGAGGTATGCAAGTTTCAATGGTTATTATTCCACATGTAATCAATTTGGTCATAGGGATAGAGAATGCAAGAGACTTTTTAGAAATGGTTTTAATTGGAACTATGATGGGGGTAATTAGTCAAAAGGTATGAGAAAGGTTGAGTGCTTCAATTTTTATTACATAGGACACATTAGAATATTTTATCTAAATATGGTAAGATAAAATGAGCTTCTTGTAAAAGGTATGATGTGCTTCGACTATCAATAGAGAGGTCACATTACTAGATTTTACAAAAAGAGGCTACAAGTTAAAATAAGTTCAATCAGGCTCCCAGAGTATAAATAAGATGATAAGTTAACTCATAGAAACCAAAGGTGGTAAGTGTGAGTCATGCTGAATATTTAGATCTAAGTAATCTATATGATATGATGGAGAATGCTTTAAAAGTTGAAAAGTGCTAAAGGCTCTCATTTTCTACTCATATTGTCAATAAAGATACCAAGTTTAAGAAGAAGACCAAAGTACTAGTTGAGGATAGTTTTGAGATATGTATGAATCTAAGTGAACATCCTATCATTGATAAGCATGTATCATGCAAAGAACATCAATTGTCAATACCTAGTGATGAGGTTTCTAACTGCAAGGTGAATTATTTAGATGAAAAGGTATGTCATGAATTTATGTTATCTCCATATATTATCAATTAAATCCTATAATAAAATGATAATATTGTATTGGATGAGAATTTTGTTTCTCTTAATCCTAAGAAGAATAAGAAGAACTATAAGTGTCAGATGACTGAGGAGAAAAAATATGAGGAGTTGTGGGCAACTCCTAGTTTCACATTGTTTTAGGACATTCTGAAGTAGGGTGTCTCTACATATGATTCTTAGGAGACATATTTCTAGTGGATAATCAAGTTGTGTGCTCAATATAATAATTCTAATTAGATAAGATCATTGGTTAAGGGGGAGCAACAAGTTCATGAGCTTATTCTAGAGATTTTTGAAGGAGCTATAGTATAGGGTCAGAATGGGTTTTTCCATGTGGCTTAATGAGATTAATTAAATTTCAAGAAGAGTTTGGTGCTCATAAAGGTCTATACACTTATTTTTGATATGTTCTAGGTGGTTCTCTATCTTGATGATCCTATTTGTAATTTTTTGGATATTTTTGTGTGATCTTCAGTTTATATATCTTGTTGTAGGTCAAAAGCCATGGTATAGTAATTTAAGATTCCCAAATGTATGGAATCTCAAATCTTGGTATAGAAAGGTGTGATGGTTGTCTCCAAGTGTGAAAGAATTACTCAAAGATGGGCATTGACTAGAAAGTGGTTTGTTGACTCTATTTATTTTGAGATTCTAAGGTTTTGAGCTATGCCAAAAAAGTGGTTTGCCTTATGATTTGAAGTATAAGGCTTCTTAATATTTTGAATCGGCCAAATGGGTTATCAAATCATGCTTCACATATATGTAAAGGTTTGTGGTTTTCAAATTATTCATGTTTTTGTCCAGATGGAGGCCTAATTAGCTATTAGGTTTGTGAGGTAAGTATATTTCATAAGATGAGATAGGTGATTGGAAGTGGTGTGTTTGAGGGGGAATATTAGAGTGATATATACACACACACACACACACACACACAAATTTTTAGGTATTGATAGTGTATTTACTTAAAGTTGTGGGATTTGCATGTTCTAGGTAGGGCTATCAATATATATATACACACACACACACACACAAATTTTTAGGTATTGATAGTGTATTTACTTAAAGTTGTGGGATTTGCATGTTCTAGGTAGGGCTATCAAGAGACCAAACAGGCCTAGTGAGAAGAAGAGTAGTTTTTGTGTAGTTTATCCAAAATAATAAGGCATGAGTATTTCTAGGTGATTTTTCAAGTTGTTTTAGAGAATTTTTACTATTTGGTGAGTGGCATGAATTTTTATTGGTGGTCCTTGTGATAACTTGATATAAAAGGCTAGTGAGGTTGTATAGTGGTTCTTAATGGTGTGTGGAGATTTGAAGATGCTCATAAGGTGAAATTACTCAAAAATATTAGATGGAGTACCTCTAAAATGTTTCTTGTTGAGTTCCATCAGATTTAAATGTTTTGTGTGTTATTTCTTCATTGGTTGCAGTGCTCAGTTGAAAAAGAAGTATTGGCATATTGCAAGAGGAAGTTGTCAAGGGCAAGAAGAGGTAGGCTCAAGGTAAGCGGGAGTTTTTTATATATTTATAAGATAGTATTATCCTACTGATAGTATTTTTAGGTCCTCAAGATCATTCTTTCCCCACTTTATCATTTTGTCAAAGGGGGAGAAAGTTCCTATTGTGAGAGTGATTGAACAGAGAGAAGAAAGGTGAGTTGCATATTATTTTATGATGGGTGTTGACATCAATGACAAAGGGGGATATTATTGGAGAGTTTTAAATGATGTCATGGTTATGTCATTTAGGTTTTTAAAATGAGTAGATGAAGTGCCTTGATAGTCTAATTGACAATGACAAAGTGTGCAATGTACTTGTCCTAGTATGCTTAAAGTTGGCTTGGTTGATCTTCTATTTTGGAATTGTTAGAGATGAATAGGGATGAATATGAAGTATTTATCATGTGAAATAGGTCCCATTATAATTTTTATATGCTTTTATTACATGTTTGCATGAGTGGATTTCATCTATTTGATCATTGTTTTCATCTAGACATTTTGCATCTAATGGTAGAAAATTTGAGTAGGTAGTTTGTTGACATCATAATTACCACATGTGGATGAGTCAGGGGGAGTTGGTCATATGATTGTGATCAAATTAGTCCCAAGTATTATGTTCTAAGTCTTAATTCATGTGATGAATCATAACCAAATATATTTTGTGTAAATTTTAACTTCTAGGCATTTTGATAATGTTTTATATATTCAAACAAAGCTGAGTAAACAATTTGGTCACTTCATATCTCGCATGTATGGAAGTTTCAGGAGTAGCTTGATATATAGATGAATTATCCTATGAGATAAGATCTTATGAATTAAATCATAGGTCATGAAAATAAACACAATAAAATATATTTAAGTATAAATTTGGGATCCCAAGTAGTTTAATACTGTTTTCCCATACGTATAAAAATTTACATGTGGCAAGAAAAGCTAAGTGAGCATTTTGGTGTAGTCAAATTTTGCACATGTTATTTTTAGAATGATTTTATCATATGGTTTTATTTATTTTTGTGCCTATTTGATATTCACTAATTTTTAGTTCATGCAATGAAGCATGTCAAAATATATGCATGTGTAAAGTTAGCCTTCTAGATAATTCTTAACATAGTTAGCTCCATGGTAGAAAAATATGATTGAGAAAATTAATGGCATTATATCTTGTATGTGAAAAGGTTTCAAGAGATACTTAATAATGGTTGATTTTCTATTTGAAATCAAAATATATGGTTCAAATTTGAGAACATACGAGTGATCAAGGTAAAAAATATATCTGTGAAAATTTGGCCTTCCAAGCAGATTGAAATGGTTCCCATACTTGATCATTTTGCATAAAGTAAAGATCAAGACCAAATGGAGATCTAATAGTTCACATGCATTCATATAGTAAAGATCAATGTCATGTGTTAAGTCAAAGATGTCAAAGTTCTTAGAAGGAAAGCAAGGGTTCCAAGTGTCACGATCATGGGGGTTCTAAGCAAAATCGAATGGTGAGTGCTATAAGATAAGGACCGAGTTATATATAGGAGATTGACGGTGTGTATGTGGTCAAGATTGCAGGATTACATGAGATGAGGTAAATTATTCAAAGTTTAACATTTGATAATTGGTGCACTATGAGTAAAAGTTTGAATAATATCAATGGTTCATGTTTAATATAAGATGCGAGGACACAAGATGAGGATTAGGTGTTTAAAGTTTAATTGTGATCATTCAGTTTTAAATATTTGAATTTTGCAAAGGAAAAACTAATGCTCTATATTTTATCTATAACTTTTGATCCAAGATTAATTCAAAGGTTTTATAAAAATAATATTTGAATAGGACTCCATGGCACATATATTGAACCTAGTTATAAGTTTTAAATATATGTATAGTCAAGTATATTGAGGTTCAAAGTTGACTATGTGTTTGACTATGTTCTACAAGTAACCCAAGAAGAATATTTGAGCTTGTGTTGATGTTGTTTTGATGTTTCATGATGAATTACCTATTGGAGAACATTTTTACTCTATGAGGATGATTTATATTATATTTGGAGGTTTAACCAATTAATACTTTGTATGAACAAAGGCTAATAAGTTGGCTTTGTGTTTGTTCATGGTGTTCATGTGTACAAGGCTACTATGTGAGTAAATTGAGCATATAGAGAGGTGAGTAGAGTTGACTATGATCATATGAGGATGTCTAAGGGGTAATTTGGAGTGGAACTATGCATTTTTAAGTGGTCCTATTTCTTGTTTCTCTTGATGAAGTGCTAAATGGGTGACTAGGTCTCTATGAGACCTATAAGAGCTATAAAGGCCTAATTGAAAGGTGTAGTTGCTTAAGGGTGACCCGTAGATTATATGAATAGCCTATGTGGATGGTATTGATATGGTTATTAATGTGATATATTCACTAAATTTTAAGGCATGCCTATTTTCCAACCAAGATAGTGGTGTTCATGAATGTTATGTAAATAGTGAAACCAAATGTGATGGTTTCTAGACTTATGAGAGACAAGTGAGAGCTATGTATGTGAGAATTGTGGAGTGAAGGAGAGGGAAAGTGAATATTAGATGATTTAATGAGAATATCAGAGTGAGGATTGTGTATATGATCTATGGGTTATGTTTTTGAAGTCAAAATAGTGCTCTTATAGGTTGAGGATGAGCAAAGAGGTCTAGGGTGATCTAAAAGAATTTTTGGATGCTTTAAGTGTGTAGAGTTGAAGAGAGATGATATATTTTATATCTCCCTCAAATTTTTAGGCAATAAATTTATAGGATATGTTGTGTTCATATTTTTTTTTGTGGTTTCTCAACATCTAGGGGGTTCTATCCTCCTTACAAGGTGAAGCTTGCTAAAAGTTTAGTTGTTATTGTTACTCAACTAGATAGGTGTTGTATCTCCTTGTGGGATTATAGTCTCACTAAATAAGGTATGGTAGTTCCTTGATTAGTTGTATCTGGTCTAAATTGATTATTGTTATTATAGGATAGTAGTCCATTTATAAATTCTAGTGGGTTTTCTCCCCCAAGAGGGTTTCCCACATATGCCATGTGTTATGTGCTTGATCTTGAATTGTCTCTCTTATTTATTGATATGAATTATTTGTATGCTTCATGAAATTATTGTAGTAATTTATCAAGAGTTTGAAAGAATTGAAATTGAATTTGTATTATCTAGGTTCAATAATTCACCCACCCCCTCAGTGATTGTACCTTTAACAAAGAGGATACAATCAAGTTGGTCAACTATGTGTTATAAGAGATGAAATTGAAACTGACTAAAAAGATATATAATCATATGGATTGACTATGAATTGTTGGATAGGGAATAGGCTAAGAAAATAAATAGTTAGATAGGTCAACTATGTACTACTTATATAAGGGACTAAATAGGAAGATAAAGAGACATAGTCAGATAGGTTGACTGTGTACTATAGGAAGATAGGCTAAATAGTATGTAAGATACTATGTCGATAGAAACAATAGCATTTTTAAATATAAAAAGGTTTTACAAGATGATATCTAAGTAAATGAGTTTAATCACACAAGCAATTGGATCAATGTGACTGATCTAATTAGAACACATAGTACAAACCTTACACCAACATTGGATAATGCAAGTTTTACAATACAACATATAATTATTAAAATAATAATAATAATAATAATAATAATAATAATAATAATAATACAAGAACCAACTTGAAATTAAATATTAACTAATTGGTCATCTTAAATGTCATTAAGTTATAATTAAGTTTAATCTTAATGTGATTGGAAATTTGGTTGTAAAGAAGAACTAGAAAGCAATCTAAGGTTGGTTTTAAGATGTTTAGGCTAAAAGGGACCTATATTATCGATGGTAATGGCTTGATATTGGTGCCTACCCCCTCACTTCATAATATTGTAGTGATAAGGGTGTCAAGTGTGTAGACACCTAAAAACTACACATGATAGTTTTTGAGGTCATGTTACTTTAGACCAATATTTGACCTCACATCTAATGGACCACCTAGTTCATTAGATATATTTCAAATTTAACCTTATTAAACCCCTCCTCCACCTGACACATCATTTTATTCACCATTTTTTCACCAAACCACTTTAACCCCTTGACCATTGATGGTTGGCCTAACCATCAATGGTTAGGTCCCCAATTATTATTTAAAAACTTTAAAACATTATCAATTCTTGTGTGAGATTAGTAACTCTTGAAATAGAAACTTACCTTTAAAACAAGATTATATTATCTATGGGATTTGGAAACTTTATCCTCAATAAAATTAGTAACTTCCTCTATTACAAATAGCAACTTATGTTTATAAAAGGAAAAGATGAGGGAGTGAAAGAGGATATAGAATAAAGCATTTTAAATTCAAGGTCTCTTACAGGTATTCATCATCCTTTTAGTAAGAAATATCATTGGTGACCTGAAGCTCTCTCAAAATCATATCTGAAGGTCCAAAGTACCATTACTCTGGCTAAATCACTTTGGGATTCCCTCACCAAGTTTTAGGTATTCTATGCTCATTTAATTTAATATATCATATTCCTAATCCTTCTGATCTATAAAAGTTATCAATACCCTATTTCCACCTTCTTATCTTGTAATCAAACCTTTGCCAACCCAAAAACCTAGTCTATACTTTTTGTTTTGACCACTTTTATAATTACATAGGTAACCATCAATGGTTTCCCAACTATCAATAATTTGCCTCAACCATCAATGGTTTCCCAACTCCTGATGGTTTGCCTTAACCATTGATGGTTCCCCTAACCACTAATATTTCAATGTCACATAATTTTATAGCCTACTATTTTGATCCCTTTGCCTTAGATAAAACCCCACTTTTTGGGTTTCCCTTTGACTATAAAACCTTCCCTAATTTTCTAGACCAGACCCTGACCACCTTAGCCATTTAATCATTTTCTCTTAGTAAGAAATTTATCTTTTCTTTCTTGCATATATTTACATTTCTATCTTTGAATCTAAGTTTCATTTCTTTTATCCTTTTAGACTTGATTGTCATAACAAGTGGATTGGCATCCAACTAGAAAGCAATTTGCTTCTTAGATCTAGCCCCCACTAGGCAATCCACTCAAAAAACCATCTAACAATTTTTATTCTAGTGCTTCTTTTGATTTATAGGTTATTCCTTCCTAGCTAAAGAGGAGTTCTCATCATTTTCTAGATTCACATGCACACTTTACAAGGTATTATTCTAAACACACTTTTACTAGCTTTTTTTATTTACTTTCAAAATTAAGAATTGAGGAAAATAAACTAAAACATTGTGGCATTCCCAATGGGACCCTAGTTCCCTTTTCTTCCTTTATTATTTTCTTATTGAATTAAATATAAAAAATTCTTTTTTGGGCTTAAAATAATCCATCTACATACATCAACTACTTGCTTGTTTTAGCTCACTTAGCTTAATTAAAGGCATCATAATTAAATCATAGTGTACTTATGTTACACAAACCAAATAACTTTCATAAAACAAACATCTGAACATCCCTAAGATAAGGCTCAACTAGGATTTCATTACCTAATGGTAACCTTACCCCTTCCTGGCTATCCTACTTGGATTTTACCTCCAAGGTGAGAACTAACTCAATGCTTTGGTTGAGTATAAACTCTAAACTCGATATATTTTGGCTAAGCACCTAACACTCTTATCACCATAAGATCATGAAGTGAGGGGGTAGGCCCTAATATCAAGCCATGTACTAAAGTTCAACATATATTTTATCTCTTGAGAATCTAAAAAACCTAGAACTAGCCATAGATTGCCTCTTTAGTACCTGATTTACAAGCCAAACTCCCTCTTCACACTCTCTAAGGCATAAACCAAAAGTGATTTAAAAAGAATCCTAAGATAAATGCACTTTTAGTGTATGGATTGATTAATTTGAATTATTTTTAGTTTCTCTTTGTTGAGGTGTGAGTTTCATCATAATATCCCCCAATTTATCATATTATCTTTACTAGACAACAACTGATAAATCAAAGCAACTAACCCCCACCATCCTCTTCTTCCTCCATGGAGTACACTTCTGATGTTGAGGGTTCCCCTCATTCTTCTTCCCCTCTTACCAAAATCCTAGTTTTATTTGAAGGTGATGATGACTTTGCCACCTTCCTTGACAAAAATCAGGTAGTTCTTCAACACTACCTTAACACCATGCCCCATTGTACCTCCATTGATTCAATTCCTCCTATGAATCCTTCTTATGGAAATCCATCCCATCTCATTATGGGAGTCACCTCAACCCAACCATCACTTACCCAAGCCTAAAACAAAACCAATGTTCTAACCTCTAGCCAAACACCTCCTACTAAAACCCATATAGGTTTTACTTTACATTTAGTTACCTATACTCCACCTACCCTAGGATTATATTTTACCCCTACTTCCACCCTTTCTTTGGTTGCAACCAATCTCTTAACCACTACCCCATTTTATAACCCAGTAATTTCTATACCTCAAACACTTCCACCTATCAGCACTAAAGTCACCACACAACCTCAACCTACTTAACCTCTACCTACCACCTCAACTATACCTTTAATCCAACCTATATCCATCCACGAACAAGTACCTATTACAACCTACCAATATGGGTACATACCACCTTTCACCTAACTATTTGTGTTAATATTCTCATATGTGGCACCATCTCAACCTTTTACTACTACTTACCAATATGTGGCCTCTTTAATGCCTTATACCACCTATCCTTATATAACTTCCACTCAACCCCAAAAGAATGAACCCCTCAATTATGCATCTTCCCAACCTTAGTCAGATTTGATTAAGATGTTAATGGACAAAATGACTAACTTGAAACCATCTATTTCTGGATCTTATAAACTTTTATCCTATGACTAAATTTGCAATGAACCTATCCATCCATATGTCCCTATTCAATATTATCTTAATCAATGGGAATTTCTCAAATTTTCCAAATTCCAAGGCAAGGAGGATCCCCAAAAACATTTGAGATCATTCCATCATTCTTGTTACTTGATCACATATGATGATGCTCTCATCCTCTAAACTTTCCCAATGTCCTTATCAAGACCCACCCTTCATTAGTATAGCTCTCTCCTTTCACACTTCATTTTCTCTTTCTCCCAACTAGCCCAAATATTTTTAGAATGTTTCTTGATAAATATAACTAAAAAGGTTTCCATGCTAACCTCTATTCTATCAAATAATTTGATGACGAGTTAATTGTTGATTTTGTGGCTAGATGGAGAGGCCTCATCAATCAGCTTTCCTTCACCTTACCCCATTCCAAATTAATTGAAATTTTTTTATGGGTTGTGCTAAGCATATTGAACCCACTCTTCAAGTTCAAACTTTTTGAACATTTGATGAGGTGTTCACCATGACACGAAAACTTGAAAATTGTGCCATTGATGAAGGGAAACTAAAATTATGAAATAAGAATTATAATTTCAAACCTAATGATGCTCTCTATACCAAAACCACCAAAAAATCTAATACGAAGGAAAAAACATCCACAAATTTGGTGGTTCTAAAAATTTCCCCACCTCCAACTATTAACCAATCACATCAAAATAATTCTTCTAAATCTTCTTATTAACAAAATTGAACTCAAATTCAAGCCTCTCCATGACAATATACTCCCACTAGGGAGTCATATGCATCTATTTTGGATAAGCTACTCAAAACTAACCTTATCCAACTTTCACCAATTAAACCACCCCAACAATTTGATTTTTCTTGCCCCATACCTAGGTGGTATAACAAAAATGACCATTGTGCCTTTCACCAAACTATTGGACATGACATTAATAGATGTAATACATTTAAAAATATTGTCCGAAACCTAATTGATATTTGAGATCTCATGTTTGATAACCTGAATGCACTTCCTAATCAATCTCTCAACATTTTTTGTAAGCCTTTCCCAAATCACGCTCCTTTGACCCAACATCATGACAGTAAACCTGAATTGTCTAACTCACTTGAGGCACATATAATAAATTTTATTAGTAATGTGCCCATTATTGAAGAGATCATTGCCTTTATCAACAAATAAAGGAAACCAATGCACCATTTATTCCTTTAGAGACCCAAACAAAGGAATCAATCACCTCTCCCTCTGCACTTAGTGTGACCATAGCTTTATCTACCCCTCCTTTGGTGGAAATACCCAAAGAGGAAATCATTGCTTTAACCACTTCATCTACCCCTCCTCTAATATAAGTGGTAGAATTACCTACTTCTTTGGATGACCAAGCCAAAGAAAAAACCATACCTACCTTTATCATTATGGAACCATATATGCCCTCTTTGGAAGCCATTCTCCAAGAGACTGTTACCTCATCTGCCCTATCACCACCTTTGGATCCTCCCACTAATACCAATACCAAAACCATACCTTCCACCAAAGATACCAATAATAAAACCATTCCTTCTTCTCCACCCAAGGATTTAATATTTGAGACCAATTATCAAGGAATTACACTCTTTTATAAGCCCTTCTCTAGGTTAGTCCAAATTTTAGAGTTCACATCCCAGCTAAACTTTGATAGAGCCACCATTTGGCATAAACTTGGCCTTCCTTATCAACGCAAGTCTGATTCCTAAACTTTTCTTGAGTCCAAAATTAAACCCATTATTACCACCCCACCAACTACCACCTCTAAAGTCATTAATGAACCATCTCAAATAGCTACACCTAAAATTACCAAGTCATCTTATGCTTCTTTCACCAAACCAATCAAGAACCTAGGTATTCTTTCCACACCTAGTCACACTCACCCTCTTTTGAGATTGGACTTAAATTCATCAAACCCACCAAAACCAAATCCAATTAAGTCCCTTAAATAATAAGTACTACACAAACCTCCACCACAAAATGGACCCATACCACCTCCTTCCAACCTAGCTTCCATTTTAGGACCCCATCCTTCTACCATACCTATTACCTATTCTTCTTCTCAAAAACCATCTCCTTTTTCTCTACCTATAACCAATGAACCATCTAGTGATTCATCATTCTTAACCAGCCTATCCCCATATACCTTCCCACATATAACCAAATATTCATCATCAAAAACTTTTGCATCCAAGTCTCTAACCCCCAAGCTAATAATATCCAAGCGAAACCAATCGAAACTCCAAAAAAAAAAATCATTCCTCCAACTACTACTTCTATGAATTAGCCTAGGCCCAATAAACTTCTTACCCCTTAAATATAAAACCCTTTACCTAAAACACCTTTGATGGGGTCCTACAAAAATATTTTGATAAGGTTATTGTAAACCTCTTCTATTATCCTACCTCCAATCAAACCTTTTGACCTTACCCATCCTAAACCAACCTAGTTTAATGATAATTTGACTAGTATTTACCATAGGACTCCTGGACATGATATACATAATTGTAAAGCTCTACAAACACTTACTCATAGCCTTTTAGACGAAGATGATCTATTGGAGGAACCACCATTGAGCCCATCATCTACTATATTACTTAACCAACCCATCCAAAAAGCACCTAATCCCTCACCCACACCTAATAAAAAAGAGGAAGAACCAAAGAAAATATCAAGTCCTGTTATCCACACCATTCATATGGTTACCCATTCCCAGGACCAATAGAAGGATAAGGAGAAAACCAATGTAACAATCCCCTAGACTTACCCTTCAACCTCTCAAGCTACCAACTGAACCTAAGCACCTCCATCTCCACCCTCGTAACCCTCAAAACCCAAATTCTCCATTTTGGGAGATCTACCTCCCAACCCTACTATCCAACATCTCATGTTGAAACAACTTCACTAGACACTGATGAAAATGTGTCTTTACTATCTAATCAACACTTCACCTCAACATCATCAAGCATTAATAGAGGATTTACATTCCATATAGGTTCAACTTGATGGTCCACAACCTTTTGCATCCTTTGTTGGAGCCCTCCACCAAGCCACCCTTGTCACCTTTTAGGATATAGAAATCTTACCTTTTCATACTGAAGATCCTAATCCCCCACTCTTCATCATAACACACATCAATCAAACCCATGTCAAAAGGGTAATGATTGATGGAAGATATAGTATTAAGATCATCTCCTCCCATGCATATGACCAACTTCAACTCCCCACAAACATCATGTCTGAGAGTACAAAAATCTTTCACTCTGTTAATGATACCCTAGTAACCACCTTATGGACTATGGTGTTCCACATCCATTTGGGACCACAAACCATTCTCAAGATATTTTATATTATTAAGGGTGAGTTCTAATATAATGTGTTACTTTTACACCCTTGGATCCATGCAATGGGTTTTATCCCATCCACTTTACACTGATGCATCAAATTTGAGCATGAGGGACAAGTTATCATAATCAAAGCTAATCCTAGTCCCTTTGCATCATGAACTATGACATATCAGCCTAATAACATTAATTATCCTCCTTCATCCACCTTACACCATTTTCTAATAAAACTACCTCATCTCCCACCATCGGTAAAATTTTACCCCACCATAATGATGAATTATTCACTAGCTCATTTATTCCTTCATCACAAATTTTGGTGGACCCCCTACAATTAACATTTCAATGACTCTCACTAGGGTAATATCACCTTCTCATGTTAGATGCTGATCCAAAACTTGAAATCTTTGGTTGAAAGATAATTCACAAATAATAAAAAACACAATTCAAATAATGTTATCTCTGAAAAGAGATGTTTTATTGATCAAAATTGCACGCCCAAACATATGCCTATCTCTGAGAAGAGATGTCTGATTTCCATTTCAAGTTACATATTAATTTATACATGTTTTTAAGGTTTGAGGAGGATGTGTAAGGTCACCAATATTTAGGGAGATTAAGTGGTTCAACTTCCACGATTTACAATAATACAAAATTTGAGGAATTACTATTTTTAGAAACTTATTATTTTTAGACTGCACTACTAAAATTTAAATTTGGGGCACTTTTATTGGGTTTTTCAAGGTCAAACTTAATTAATAAAAGTTCCATTCCATCTCATGATGTTACCCTCATTATTATCTTTCCAATAATTCAAACGGTGAGTCAATTGGAACTACGGTGCAAATGTTATGGCTCCCAGAAGTTCCACCATCAATTGGGGTGGACCCATCACCTGAATTGTCATCTAAATTGTTTCCCAGATCAGATGCCTTCCCTACTCTAAATGAATATTGGAATCTTAAAAATGACCCTATTATGATCCCAATATTATCACCATTTTCCCCTTTGGGCTTCTTAACAATCAAATGAATTTCATCTATGGGGGACTTGATCGGTCACTTGTATCTCCCACCATCACTCCATGTATCCAACCCTTTACCTCTAAATATTCTTACCTAAACAACCCAGCCTTTGCCAAAACCTATGTTTATTGATGCACTTATAAGGTATTTATCCTTGGCCTCTATGAATAAAGACCTCACAAGTTACCCATTATGAAAACTTAGAAACCTCATGATTTCTCTGGTCTCAGGTTCGAACCACCAAAAGAGCCCACATCACCAAAACCCATTGCTACCACTATCAAAGAAATCCCACATTCACCAACCCCATCTTCCTAATATAAGGACACTTACATCATACCATCTAACTTTTTTTTGACCTACACTATTATTTTAGGCCCTTTGACCTATCACAAGGATGACCAACTAAAACCATTCCTCTCATTCACCTGGAAATGATTGAACATGATTCTCCCACCATCAACACCATCCAACCTCAAGATGACAATTATATTCTCACCTACCTTGGTAAGGGGGATTACTCTATGCATAAAACTCTCCCTCTTGAGAGATAAACAATGTTAGATGAATCAACCATTGATATAAATTTAGGAACTCAGGAGAACCTTCACATTGTCAAAATCAACCAATCTTTAAATTTCATGGAGTAACAAGATTACCCTTATTTCCTTCATGACTGTAGCATATCATTTTTTTGGACCTATCAATACATGCCTAGGATTGATCCTTCTATCTCTCTCCATAACATCATCACTCATCTTGAGGTTAAGCCAATTTAGTAAAAACTTTGCCATATGCATCCCCGTATAGCTCTTCTCACCAAAAAAGAACTTCAATGCCTTCTATCCATTAACTTCATCTAACTCATTAACTATCCATAATGGGTTTCTAATATCATTACCATCACCATGCCCATAGGGGGTCTTCACCTTTGCATTGGATTTCAAGACCTCAATCTCACCTACCCTAAAGATAACTTTCCTCTACCTAATATCGACCAACTTATTGATTTCACAGCTGGCCATGAAATGTTATCTCTCATGGATGGTTTCTCAATATATAATTAGATCTTGATTGCCCCTAAATATCAGCATAAAACTTATTTTATCACCCCATGGGGAACTTTCTGCTATAGGGTCGTGCCCTTTGGACTAAAGAATGTATGGGATACCTATCAATAGGCCATGACCTATATCTTTCATGACCTCATCCACAAGATTGTAGAAGATTATGTAGATGATCTCCTAGGGAAATACAAACATCTTTGGGGCCACCTATCTATTCTCACCATCATATTCAAATGATTAATCAATTATAATGTCAGACTCAATCCCAAAAAGTGTATCTTTGGAGTCCTATCAGGAAAAATCCTTGGATTATCATCTCTCTTTATAGAATTGAAATAGACCTCACCAAGGTTAGATCCATTTTGTAGATGTCACCTCCTAAAAACCTTTCCCAACTCTATATCTTGCAAGGCAAACTTATATCCATTCAATGCTTCATCTCTCAACTATCAGACAAATGCCAACCCTTCCACCACCTCCTCAAGAAGGATGTTTCTTTTAAGTAGACCAAATAAATCCAAAAATATTTTGACTCAATAAAGGATTACCTTCTATCTCCACTTATCCTAACCCCTCCTAAATATGATCAAACCTTTTACCTATATATCTCCACCATAGAACATTCCCTTGATGCAATGCTCATGCATCATGATGAATAAAATAAAGAGCAGGTCGTCTATTACATCAGCCACACCTTAATAGAATATGAAACTTGGTATACTCATCCTAAAAAACATTGCCTTGCCTTCATCTTCATAGCCTTTAAACTCTATTATTATCTTCTTAATCACAAAAACTATGTCATCACTAACACTGACCCCTTTAAGTATATTCACTCTAAGCCATATCAAAACCAACATATGGCTAAGTGGATCATGTTTTTAACTAAGTTCAATCTTGAGTTCTTACCACAAAATTCCATTAAAGGATATGTCATTTCCACTGATTATCCAAAGCTCCTCTACCCGATAATCAACTAAGACCTATTACCTTTCTTGATGATTCTATTGCAACTCTTTTCCAAGAGGAAACCCCCCATAAAATGACCATGTTTTTTAATGTCTTAAAGTGCCAAAATGGTGTGTGTGCTAGATTAATCCTCATTCCCTTTAATGTAGAACCATTTCCTATTTACTTTAAACTTGAATTTGATTGTACCAACAATATAGTTGAATATGAAGCCTTAGTCATAGGTCTTCAAACCACCTTATCTTTGGGAATCAAAACAATTAGTATCTTTAGAGACTCTCAGTTAGTCATCAACCAAGTCACTAGATCTTATTAATGCAAAAATGATGCCCTATTAAAATACAAACAACTTGTAGATTTACTTTTATCATCTTTTTATCATTACACAATCAATTCGTTCCTCGATCTAGCAACAAATTTATAGACACCATGCCATCTCTCATATCCCAAATTTTATCCCAACTAATTGAATCTAAACTATTTGTCACCATTCATCATTTTATCACACTTTCATATATTATTTTAGACTTTCCTACCATTTTTAGAGTGGAAACCTCATCATCTGACATTTGGTATGATCAAATTTTCAATTACCTTAACCTCAACATTCTCCCTCTTGATCTTTCAAAGAATGCCCACAAAACATTTACCTAGGGTACTTCTCGTTACACCATTATAAGATGAATATTTTATAAATAAGGTTTGATGGCATCCTATTTTGTTATCTACATATTCATGAGACCTCTCATGCCATCAAGGAAGTCCATGATCACATCTATGGGGGAAACATTAGTGGCCTAGCTATCGCTAAATGTATTCTTCACCTAGGCTAATATTGGCCCACACTTAATCAATATTATTGTTACTATGTTAATAAATGCATCAAGTTTCAATAGTATGCTAACCTTCATCATGCACCTCCCTATGGTCTTTAGGTATCTCAATATTATTGGCCCTTTTCATAATGGAGTCTTGACCTTATTAGGGAAATCAACCCCCATTCTTCACAATGACATCAATATATCATCACTGATATGGAATATTTCACTAAATGGGTAGAATAAATCCCACTTATATTAACCAAAGCCAAAAATATCATTGACTTCATCGACCACCACATTATATGCCATTTCAGTGTTCCTTATAAAATCATCACTGATAATGGCAAGTCCTTTAAAAACAAGAAAGTCCAAGAGTTTTGTGATACTTTTGGCCTCAACTTAAGATTATCCTCACCTTATCATCTGCAATCCAATGGACAAGTAGAAGCTTCCAACAAAACCCTCATCAAAATTCTCAAAAATATAGTTAGTACTTCTAGTTGGGATTGACACCTCTATATCCCCTTTATGGGCTTATCACACTAGTATCTAAACCATTGCAAGTGTAACACCTTTTCCCCTCATCTTTGGAGCCAAATTAGTCTTGCCTCTTGAAGTCCAAATTCCATCACTTCACATATCCTTGCATGAAATCCTCTCTAAAATCAAATATCATCAAGAATGCCTTGCATGCTTAGAGCTTCTTGATGAGCATCACCTTTCTGCACTCAATCATCTTCATGACTATCAAGAGTGAATCAAGTTCATATATAAAAAACATATTAAAAGGAGAGAGTTCAACATCAAAAACCTCATCCTCAAAGAAAATAAACATGTAACTAATAAGGAGAAGACCAAGAAAGGCAAGTTCACTTTTAATTGGCTAGGTCCCTACATTATAACCCATAAGTATGGATATGGTGCTTACCATTTGTCCTCTCTTGAAGGCAAACTAGAACTTGATCCTATCAATGCTTTGTATTTACATCCTTTCTATTTTCAAATATGATCAAACTCATTTTTATGTCTAACTTAGGCGCATCCCCTAGTTCACGATACCTTTTACCCCCTCTCATCTACATTTCCCTTTTCCTTTTGGGATCAATTACTTATAATATATAAATATGTGATTCATCCACCATAGATAAAAACTTAATCCTAAGTATGGGTACCATGGATCTACCCATAACATGGTTCTCATGGATAATTTTTATCTCTCCATAGATGAAATCCCATGATCATTTATTTCTCAACCCATCCCTTTCATTTACCAATCATATTTTGTGTTAAAGTCTTGCCTCCATATGGGTATACCTTTAAGCCTAACCAGACTTGTCCATGTCTAAATTTACATTCAAAATCATAGCATTTTAGACTACTCCCTTGAAGGATAGTTGACCCATAATTCAAATTTGCTTACTAATAGACTACTCCCTTGAAGGATAGCTATAAAAATCAAAGTTTAGACCACTCCCTTAAAGGATGGCTAAGAAATAATCATTTGAAGCTTCTCACATTGATCAAATTCAACAACTTGTTAAAATAGAAAAAGCAATAAATAAAACTCTATCAAAATCCAAATAAGTAAGCTACAATTAACTCTTATAAATGCCATTGGTAGACTTCCTACATCAATCAGTCTATATAGTATCCCATCATGCCACAAGTGGATCCTATACATAGCATTGGTATACTTCTTGCATTGATTCTTCTACATTTCATAATAAGGCATGGACTCATTTATTATGGCTCTTTGGTCACCTATAGAAGGGGCAACCTAACCCACATCAAGATACCACTTAACATTCACCCTCCTACCTATCACCCACATTTCCTTCACTCCTAATGGAACTCAAGGGACTATGAGCTTACTTGATATGAAGTGATCAAGATACCCTTGTTCTCAATCAAAGTATGCTCATATGAATAACACAATGGGCTTGTGTTCACTAAGTTGATCCAACTATGGTTTATTATTGTTAGGTTCTTTCTAATCAAAATAACATGCCTCTTATTTATCCATTTCTTAGGACATGTGAAAATGTGTGTCTTTCTTTGTTTAATTTCAACATGATCAAACATTATCATGACTAAACCAATCTTACACCCTCTCCACCCAAATCAATCCCAATCACATCAACACAATCACATTGTACTAATACCAATCCCAAAATATTATCATATCAAGTCAAACCTATCCATTACACTATTACATCTTACCAATAAAGAATTTTTTATTTATTTATAAATACATCAACATAATCTCCTCCTATCCATTATTTAAACTAACTTAAATTCAAATAGTCTAGTCACCACATCATTATGCCTCAACTAGCCCATCAACATAAACATAATCATACCCAACCTCATCCCATAATAACATGATCATCAAAGGCATCATGACCATTATAAACATCCTAATCAATATAAACATCATAATCAACATCACATCATAATCCTCATAAACATTATCATAATCATAATATGAATAATCATAAACTACATAAGCATCCATAATCCACATGATCAACATGATCATAAGCATAATCATAAACATCATCATAATGAAAAATAATACATGTCACAATATATGTCTCTCTCATAAATACATCTTACCTTATCAACATGTAGGCCAATATCAAAATGTGTAAAAAAAATATATAATGTAAAAATATCATATCTCAAGGCCCTAGGATACCAGAACTAGAACCACCTACCCCACCATCTAGTTATAGACCCCCTAATGTACCTACCTATATTATAATCAATACTCACTGACTTGGTGTAGTTATTGCTAAGCCCCTAGCCAGGCTGGCCCTATACTCCCTGTATCTCATCACATCTAGTAACTAGGTTAGCATAATAGCCTCATAATATCTGAGCTCTTTAATGATGGCTAGGTATCATGCCCTTAGAACTGAGTCTGTTGGTCCTCCTACTATGGTCATCCCACTTCTTTGTCTCAAAAAATACCTATCCTACATGACCACCCCAAAAGTGGATCTTACTTGATCATGCTTTCCTGTTAGAGAGGCGACATGCCCATGTAAAGTGACTATCTATGCTCATAACATAATCACCTATACTTATAAATCCATCATCTAGGTCTATGTCACTACAAGGGTTGATGTTGTCTAATCATCTTAACCTCCACCTTGTACCTGAGCCAGATCCATATCCATGGGTTAATGTCACCCATCTCCCCATCTAAAATTTATGGTCACTTACCTATCCTATTACCATCCCATGTATCCATCTATAACCCTGACATCATCTATAGGATTTCTCATTATAAGATCCTCATAATCTAACATAATCATATCTGCTTGTGGCTTTAGTAGTGGTTACTCTACCTCCTCTCTCTTGTATCAAGGAACATCTAGTGGTATATCATGTGCCAACCCAAACTTATTTTGAACTTGATCTATTGAGATGTGCTCAGTCTCTCCATACCATCTCCCATATACCCACTACCAACTCTATAAAGATAAAGTGTGCTACCTATAACCTATCTATAGGGTCCAACTCAAATAAAGCCTCCATATAATGTTTGTTTCCACCAAGCCCTCCAAGACATCTCAAAACCAATCTATATCTTTAGTTCCACCACTAGCTCTTAAAAGTGCATAATCACCTCACCACTAAATGAAACCAACCTTGAAATCAGTCGATGCATATGCATCCTAAGGTTCAATACTCATATGTGCTCATATGTACAATAGTGGATCATAAAGCCTATTTTTATCCCATATCATATATATGCCCTAAAGGCCCAAAGCTCTCTATATATCTACACCAACAACACTGGGGCCCATCCAAAAATCATACTCCCAATAGCACACATGGAAATCATTCACTTCTCAAAAATGGCACCACAAAGTAGGATATACCCATCATCATCATGGTCAAAAGACATCTATTTTATGGGGCATTTTGCTATAATGGCCAATAGCAAACTCCACCCATATGGTATCTAGCCTTGACCTGATCTACACCATATATCTAATCCATGAAGTAATCCCACTCATCACTCTCAATGTGGTATATCAATTCCCCTCAAATCATAAGTCAAGTGATCCTATGGATGTCCTCTAAAAGTATTGACATCTCTCCAGTTAGTAATAGGAATGTGTTTGTGGTAGGATCCCATCTCTTGATGAGTGCCACAATCATCATTTCATCTCATGGTAGCTATTGGTACCTCATGGCCCCTAAGCCAACCTCTTCCATTTGCCTCCACTTGACATCTATCATCTTATCTCAAACCTTTATGAATATCTCTGGGACATGGTCCCTCATCTAAATCTAATCATGGGCTTACAACATAATCACATTAGCATTGACACCCTAATTTACATGTTCACCAACTTCACCCTAATCTACACTCTTCCACCTTTCCAACTGCTTTTACACATCCCACAGACTTAACTTGCACCTTCTTTTAACCTCAACCCTAACCTATCCCCTCATCACTTCTAGGGATCAACACCTAGCCCAACACTACAATATTTCTAACCCCCCTTTCTCATTTTTACTCATTTAAAAACCATTCAAAACTTTTCAAACCACAACTTCACTCTAAGACCTTCCCACCTTTCTTTGACCATCAATGATTTAGGGAACCATCAATGGTCCTTATGACTCTTTTTTTATTTTCATAGGGTTAACCATCAATGATTGGGTCTAATCAATGACAATCACTATGTGTGAACATCGATGCCAAAACCCTAGTACCTCTTTCCCCAAATCCATACCAAAACTCTACCAAAATGCAAAACCACTAGACTAAACCTATCCTACTCATCACTCTCAACCTACCCCAAACCTTCACTTTCACTTTTATCTAAATTTTTTCCCATTTTCCCCATGACCTAAAAAATATGGCATCATGGTTCAAAACTATTATTCCAAACACAATATTTCTACACTACCCTATCCATAATCTCCTCAATCACTTTCTTATCCCTCAATTACACCCATTTTATCAACTTTAAAAATAGAACCTACCTCATTTTATGATTTCTAGCATGGATGAAGCCCTTGCACCACCACTTGACCACACCCTCATCCTCCATCCATCTGGTATACACTTGAATACACTATCCCAATCACAACTCTCCACCTCAATAATCTCAACACTCCACTTCACCGAATAGACAAAATATCCAAATTGCCCAATTCATAAAGAGTATTTGCTAATAAGTAAACAATGGTAAAAATAATTTCTTGCTCTTAATTTTTACCTTACACTTTTTTAGGGGTTTCCCTAACCATCAATGATTAGGGAAACCATCGATAGTCAACCTTAGGGGCAACCCTAATCTTTGACAGTTCAGGTCCCTCACTTATTTCTCTACTTTCGTAACATAACCTTCTCATCAACAATCTAGACTTTACCTAGAACTACATTAGGGATGGAGTTATTTTTAGATAGTTTATTCGAGGAAATATCTAGGTAGGGTCTACTCACCTCATACAAATGGAATCAGCTCAACCACCCCTACCCCAACCTTTTTGACTTGACCTCTTCACATGTTTCATGACTACTTTGTGTGGTCCATTGATTGCACTAATAAATTTTTCCAAGTTGACCATTTGAAATTTGCACCACCTTGTGCATAACCCAACCACTTGTGTTGTTTATCAAAAACACTTCCTAACCTAAATACCTACAAATGACATTGACCTTGTCTCGATGTCTTGCTAGGCATAACTTAATCAGTTATGACTAACATTATGGACTAGTTACCCTATTTCATCCTTCTTAACCCAAACATATTTGTCTAACTTTGGTATAATTAGTCTCTATATGATCTTGATTATTTCTTTTAGTCACCTTTAGTACATGGTTTTGTGTCTCAAATGCCAAACCCCTTTATACTACCCATTTACCCTTTTATCAAACCTTGACCCAATTTCACTTTCATCTCAATTATCTCTCAGTTTGAGGGGTAATAGCTCCTCTCATACTTGGGGCAACTAGACCCAAACCCAGACCTTGACTATCCTCATATTTTTGTTTTATAGCTTGCTGAAAGCTACACAACAAAAAAGGGAAAAATGTAGACACATAAAAATTACACACAATAGTTTTCAAGGTTGTGTTACTTTGGACCCTTATCTAACCTCACATCTAATGGACCACCTAGTTCATTAGACACATTTTTAATTTAACCTTATTAAACCCTCCTCTACCTAACACATCATTTAATTCACCCTTTTTTCACCAAACCTCTTTGACCCCTCGACCATTGATATTTGGGCTAACCATCGATGATTGGCCTAACCATCAATGGTTAGGTCCCCAATTCTACTTTAAAAACTTTAAAGCATTACCAACTCTTGTGAGAGATTAGTAACTCCCAGAATGGCAACTTACTTTTAAAATAAGCTTTTAAAAGCTATGGGATTTGGTAAATTTATCTTTGATCAAATTAGAAACTTCCTCTATTAGAAATAATAAATTTTTCTTATAAAAGGAAAAGAGGAGGGAGTGAAAGAGGATCCAGAATAAATAATTTTGCATTTAAGGTCTCTTATAGGTATCTAACATATTTTTAGCAAGAAATATCATTGGTGACTTGAAGCTCTATTAGAACCACATTCAAACGTCCAAAGTACCATTACTCTAGTTGAATCACTCTGAGATTCTCTCACCAAGTTATAGGTATTCTATGCTCATTTTCTTTAATCTATCCTATTCATAATCCCTATGATCCATCAGAGTTATCAATATCTTATTTCCACCTTCCTATCTTGTAACCAAACCTTTACCAACCCAAAAACCTAGTCTATACTTTCTATTCTGACCACTTTCAAAATTACATAGGTAATCACCGATGGTTTTTCTCAACTATTGATGGTTTTCCAATCATTGATGGTTTGCCTTAACCATTGATGTTTCCCCTAACCACTAATGGTTCACTATGGTATAATTTTCTAGCAAGATATTTTTAGCCCTTTGTCTTAGATAAAACCCCACTTTATGTGTTCCCTCTAACTATAGAAACTTCCCTATTTTTTTGGACCAGACCCTAACCACCTTAGCATAATGTTTAATCATTTTCTCTTAGTAAGAAATTTATCTTTTATTTCTTGCATATATTTACATTTCTATCATTGAATGAAAGTTTCATTTCTTTTATCCTTTCATACTTTGTTGTCATAACAAGTGGATTGACAACCTCCTAAGAAGCAATTTTCTTCTTAGATCTAGCCCTCACTAGGCAATCCACTCAACCAACCATCTAAAAATTTATCTTCTAGTGCTTCTTCTGATTCATAAGTTATTCCTTCTTAGCCAAAGAGGAGTTCCCATCATCATCTGGATTCACATGTGCACTTTACCAAGTATTATTATACACACCCTTTTATTATATTTCTTTTATTTATTTTCAAAATTAAGAAATAAGGAAAATAAAATAAAACAAAGTGCTTTGCCAATATATACCATCAACCATGTGTTTATACTTGGATATGAAACCAAGTTAGTTTCTCCCTTGGTGATGAAATCTAAATAAACCTTAAAAAGACAAATGTTTAATGCATTTTTAATGTAAAGTGATTTGTAAGTGCATGAAAAAAGAGAAAAATAGTGTGGCTAAATTTTTAATTTAAAAAATCACCTAATTAATCTATGTTTGTTACTCTAAGCATACAAGAAGATGAAAAGAAAAGGTGAATTAATTACTATAAAAATGAGGTTAATTCCTTGATTGAGAAGAGTATAAATTTAAATTAGGTGAAATTGCATGCAACAATGCATAATTTTTTTGAATAGGTTGCTAATATTATGTAGAATTAAGATATGTAAGAACATAATCAAACAGGTCAACTATATCTTCAAGATAGAAGATAAACTACTAAACTATGTCAATTTGGTCAACCTAGTTAGATGTAGGGTTGCAATTTTACAAACTATAAAGTTGTGAAAAATAGTACTGAAAGAAAATAATTGTAATGCTAGAGAGAGAAAGAATGAACCTTTATGGGATTTAAGATGTTTAGATTGCAAATTTTATGTTTTTATGCTCAAGTGCTAATTCAAAAATGATGATAATAGAGTTGACTGGTTCGATAGATTTTTCAAAACTTGTGTTCTAAAAAAGAAATTATGAATAGAGTCAACTATCTTGATTATGTTTATAGACCTATATGTTAAAATAAGAGAATTGTAAATGGATTTGATTATATTGACTATGTTTGCAGACCTATATACTAAAAGAACAAAACTAAGAACAAGGTCAATTAGTTTGACTATGTATGCAAATCTATAACTGAAAAAGAAGACTATGCCAAACTAAATGATCTAAGCACATGTGTTTGGAGAAGACTTGCACAAATAATATAAAATCATTTTGGAGTGACTGTGTGTTAAACTTACACATAGACTATTAGAAATAAATGGATTGGTTCAATATATTACTACAAAAATAGAAAAATATAATATGATGACAACATAAGATCGTGAAAGAAAACCTACAAGATTTTGATTCACATCAGGTTTATGATAACGTATGTAATTAGAAACGTAACTTATTTATTTATCAATGCTAAATCAAAGAATATAAATCCTATTACACTTCTGATTATTGACACATTATATATTCAAGGTCGAAACCAAGATGGATCTATTAGACCTAACCAAGGGATCTCTTATCATAATAAAATCACTAGAGAGGGTTCTAAATCCTTTAGTCAAACAACACCATGTAATAACCCTATCTAAGTCTTATGTTTTCATATTCACATAGTAAATACAAAGCAAAGAAAAAATCTAATCTAGTTCTCACCAAATATTATGGCACAAAATGGGGGTAATAAACATAAAAAGTAATCATGCATAGAAAAATCCTAATTAAGCTATGTATAGTTAATAACCTAATGTATAGAGAGAAAAATATATTTAAAATCCATTACTTATGCTAATTATATCTATGAAAATAGAGGATCAAAGTTAGAGATACTTATTATGAACATAGGAATCATATAAGGGGAGATTACTATAGTGTCAGTCTATGAAATCAAAATCCAAATTAACACAATAATAGTTAACACTTTAAGCCTAGATAAAAAAGAGAGCTTAGTGAAAAAAATTAAATGTAAAACACAATTATAATGTAAAATACAAATGATCTTTCACCTTCCTTTGATGCTCCCAATGGCTTGTTGAAGTGGCTTGCTTAGCTTATGCTCAATGAGTCTTCATCAAAGGAGGCTTGGCTATCTACTTTTCTCCTTGGCACCAATGGCTTTTTGGCTTGAATTTTTAATCTTCACTAAATAATTTGGAATGATAACACTATATTAATGGCTTTTAAAGGCATTTGAGCATGATAACTTTGGCTTGAGAGAGCTTAAAATTATGAGTGTGAGGCCTTGTATTTATAATTTTTTATAAATGATCAGAATGAACCTGAACTATCCATCTCAAGATGAATATGTGTGTCTAAGAATCCATTCAATTTTATAGGATAAAATCAATAAATTCCCTCATAAAGTTTTGAGATAGAGAGGCATTAAATAGGCATAGGAGGGTTTAATCAAACATTTATTACATTTATCGCCTAGGGATGCTTTCCCAAAAAATGATGTCACTTGATGATGTATAAACTCATAATCAATTTCCAAAAATAAATATTCAAAAATTTATATATAAAATTAACTTAAGCTCATAATTCAAATTAATTATCATTAAACATGATTTATCAATTTTAGTGCAAATCTTGGCAATTGGTGTAGAAATTAACCAAATTGGTCAAAATGTCATATTATTGGCTTGAAATTTGAATAGATTAGAATTAAGATGAAATGTTAGATGCATTGGAACCATTATCCCATTTGAGATGTTTCCAACACAAAATAATAAAGGCACATGTTTTGTGTAATAAATTTGGTATAATATAGCAATCCATAGCACCCAGGTGCAAAAATGTCATTTTAATTCAAAATGATCTAATAAAAGTTAGTTGTCTCATAAAATTCATTAGCCTATTTAGGGATACATTGGCCAAAATCAACACTTGTATATGATAGGTTCACATCATTTAGCATGTTTTAGTGTTTTTAGCCCAAATTGTGTATTTTGGTAGAAATTGGTTTGGATCCTAGTTAGAGGTCATTGGTGGCCAGTTTTAGGTGTCTATAGTTTTCCCCTATTTAGAAAAGCATTTAAATATGTAAGCATAGTAACATCTTCTCAAAGAATGAAAATGTCTTGTAGGCCTACAACTTCAATGGCAATGGATGAACTGTATGATACCCCCTCAAGGAAATGGTTGGCACAAGTAAGTTAACAAATGGTCCCTCAAGAGAAAGAAGTAAAATGAGGGGACCAAACATATGAATATGATGGTGTGAGAACATAATGATTTTGAAAAATCAGTAAAAAACATTGAAAATGCAAGTGAGATGGTGTATACTGGTTTTCCCAAAGGTGGTTATAAGAATTATACCCTAATAATTGTAATGTGGTATGATAACATAATGATTTACCCAAATGAGATTATAATCATTGATAATATGGAGCTACTCAAATTACGATATACAAACAAGATAACAACACACCCCTATTTGGGTAGAAAGAAAGTAAATTTGGTGAGAACATAATGATTTACCCAAAGGAGATTATAGTCATTGAGAAATGCAGGTCAGATAGTGTACAAAGATTTGTCCATAGTGGTTATAATTATTGGAACCTAATTATGGAAAACATGATTGATTATCTGATGATGATGATAAGTTTCCACATAAGGTAATGATGAATTGGAAAAACCTACTAGTAGGGAGATGCATGTCTGAACTAACAAAGGTTGAAATTATTTCATTGTTAATTACTTTATGTGGGATATGATAGGGATGTTGATAATGTTGATGCCAAGGAGATTTTTATGTTACCATTGCTGAGTAGACTTGATGAAGATAATTTTTGTTGTAGCACTATATGGTAGGAATTATGATAGAACACCATGAGGATTGGGTTGAAAGATGCATAAGGACTGACTCCCATGATCGAATATTCAAGGGAAAATAATGCACCAATGATAAAAACCATGATGATAATGTAAACATATTAATATCAATGGATTTAAGTATAAATGTGCAAGGAATCACCCAATTAATGTGCATATACTGAATTGAGGTAACAGTGCCAAAATCAAATAAACAAGCACACAAATAAATAAATAACAATTAGTCCTAATATTAGTATAAACAATGTGACAAATATTACCCCTAAAAAATAGGTGGTAACTTAACAAATAAACAAGACGGGGGGGAGGGGGCGGGGTAGGGAAATAGAAGAAAAGGAAGGGGGTGGTTGAGTTGTCTCCATATGCACTAGGCAAGTGGGTGCTTCCTACGTAGTTTCATAGATGTAATATCTAACAAAAACTTTAGGTCAAATGTAATTCTCCCAAGAAATGGGAAGAAAATGATAACTAATGAAAAATAAACATGATAGATGTGATAGAATAATAGGAATAGTCTTTCAAAATGGAAAGTGCATGGGATAATAGTCCAAAAAGGATGGGGAAACTAAGCGACAAGTGATTTACTTGTGACTTAGTAAGGGTTCCCAAAATCTTTAATGTAAAGAAGTGGTCAATGTTTTTTGAATATTTGAGTATCTCAACTCAGTCAAGAATGATGAGACACTAAATGGTCCAAGATCATAAAATAGCCGAAGCATTTACTTAATATGCTCAAAAAATGGTGAGAGTATGGCTTAGGTTGCTCATAAAATGGTGAGAGTATGGCTTAGGTTACTTAAAAAAAGATGAGAGCATGGCTTAGGTTACTTGTAAGATGGTGAGAGCATGTCTTAAGTTGATCACAAAATGGCAAGAGCATGGCTTAGGTTGATCACAAAAAGGCAAGAGCGTGGCTTAGGTTGACTAAGTTGACCTCAATAAGTATCAAACATTGCCTACATAGTCTCAGGATGGGACCTCAAGTCACTATAGTTTTGCCTTATAGCTAAGGAATATGACTAGTGTAGTAACCAATTCAAACAAAACAAGAATAATTGATATGAAGGCACAATACAACACAGGAAATGTCTAGTTGGTATGACAAGTCATGATAAAAAAATCTTGCCCCTAGTTTTCCCATAGATAATTATAATTAGGATACAAAAACATAGGTCAATGATACTAATTTTCCCATAGAAACTTATAATTAATAATAAGATTGGTGGGACACTAATTTTTCCATAGGTGGTTATAATCAAGCACACTTGATATAAAGAATGGAACAAGAAATGAAGGATGCAACTATCAAAATGTTGATTTACTGCTCCAAAATACTACCTCTATCTAGAATTCTTGAAAGAACTACTAAAATTAAATTTGAATCCTTTTGCTAAAAACATGAATGGAAATAAATGGAATGGAACCAAGGTCATAGAGATGGGTAGGGAGGGATAAAATAACTCAATTGATAAGAAAGGTATGGTAGAATGGATATGCAATAGGAAAAAGTGATAGGATGGTAAAATGGTATAGTATAAAGAAGAATATTGATAAAATGATACAACTTGAAATGGTCCTTATAGACAATACACCAAGTCACTCATGTTTAGTACAGCTTGAGGTGGATAATGTTCATCAGATCATCAATTTCATGTCCATTTGGTGTGGTAAGCCTATATGCTCTTATTCCATAGTTTTTCATAATGATGAAAGGACCAACCTAGTCAGGTTTTAATTTTCCTTTATGCTTCTTTTTAGTCATGGTATTTTTTTGTTCTCTTTAAGGACAAGATCACCAAGTTCAAATTCTCTATGCTTAACATGCCAATTTTAGTGGCCTCTAAGTCAATTTTGATAGGCATGGAGACTCTTCATTGCATCTATGTGTTTCTCATCAAGTAGTTATATCTCTTGTAAGTGAGTTACTCGATAGTCATTATCATCTAGGACATGCTTGAAAGAGACGCATAGAGAAGGTAACTCAACCTCAATGGGAAGAATATCCTCAATACCATAAACAAGTGAATATAGAGTGTTTTCTATGGGTGTATGATGATTGGTATAATATGCCTAAATGGCATGGAATATCTGAAGGTGTGAGACATGACTGACATCATTGATAATCTTTTTGAGAATGTTAACAATAGTTTTGTTTGATACTTCAACCTAGCCATTACCTTGAGTATAATATGTCATATAACAGTTTTTTAAGATGTTATATTCAACACATAGCTTATTGACATCCTTGTTCTTAAATGGTCCTCCATTATCAAATATAATGTCAAAATGGATACCATAGCAAAAAATAAGATGGTTGAAAATGAACTTAGAAATTTGCTTTCCATTCATGTAAGTGAGGGGTATAGCTTCAACCCACGTAGTAAAATATTCGATGGTGGTAAGGATATGTTTATGGTTATCGAATGAGGTGGGATTGATCTTCCTAATGAGGTTGAGGCCCCATGTAGAAAATGCCCATGGTGTCAGCATTGGTTTCAGAGTCTTAGCCAATACATGGATCAGATTGGCATGCCATTGACACTTCTCACACTTTTTCACATATGTAGCTACATCTACATCCATTATGGGCCAATAGTAACCAGTACGTAATAGCTTTTTAGATAAGACTTACCCTCTAGTGTGGGATCCACATACTCCTTCCTAAACTTCCCATAATGATAGTGTATATTATATCAAAGTTAAATAATGAAGTAGAGTTTCATAAAAAATATAGTGGTAAAGGGTTGATCCAAGTAAGGTATAATGTATGGTTTGGTGGATGAGGGCTTTAGATTGTTTGTGGGATAGGTCAAGTGGCATAATTTAGTCATGGAGATAGTTTTAAAGGTATAAATACTAGATAGAACTAGGACAAACAATATCACAAATCATTGTAATGGTTAAAGGTGTATGAACTGGCACTAGCAAATTCTTGATGAAGAACTGATACTCTTTAGCTATGTTCATTTGTCGAATCAAAGATCAAATAGTATCCATAGAATATGTAGTTCTATTACTTGCCCTTGGTATATGTTCAAACTAAATGTCAAAAATCTATCATTTAAAAGTGTTAACCATGGCCTTATATGGCACTAGCTTGTCATCTTTGGTCTGATAGAGCACCATAAACTAATTGATGATTAATTGAGAATCACCATAAACCTTTAGATGTTGTATGTTCCATTATATTGCTTGGAAAAGCCCTAAAACTAATGTTCCATACTCATCCATGTTATTGGTACAAGGAAAAATAATTCTAAATGATTTAGATATTATATCTCCCTATGGTGTAATAAATAAAAGGCTTGCCCCTGATCCATGTGTAGTAAATGATCCATCAAAATACATCTTCCAATTTTTCCTCAAGAGGTGTGTCAATGATGTTCATTATCGATTCATTAGGAAATTAGAATGTGAGTGATTCTATATTAGTAAGGGGTTCTTCAGTAAGATGATCTATAAGAACTTGCCCCTTAATGGATTTTTGGTTGATGTACTTGATCTGAAACTCATTGAGAAGCATGATCCACTTAGACATGAAACTTTATAAAACTATTTTAGATAGTAGATACTTGAGTGTATCTACTTTTGATATGACCATGGTCTTATTATTCAACATGTAATAGCATAGTTTTAGAGTTATAAAGACCATAGTGAGACAAGATTTTCTATGGGCATATAATTATATTCATATGTGACTAGTGTATAGATTAATTAGTACATGGCATGCTATTTTTCATTATCATCTTGTTGAACCAAAAGTGCTCCCAAGGCATTGTCAATAGTAGATAGATACAAGAATGGCTTTCCTACCATAGAAGGCAATAAAACAAGTGAATTCACTAGATAGTCCTTTATCTATTAAAATGTTGTCTGGTAGTGATCATTATAGTTTAATGTGACTCCCTTATTTATAAGATGCATAAAAAGATGGCATTTATTGACTAATTAAGATATGAAGCATCTAATTGATTAGATCTTGCCCTGCAAACTATAAAGTTACTTCAAATTAGTCAGTGGTGGAATTTTATTTATAGCTTGGACTTTGGTCAAATCAACTTCAATGCCCCTATGAGACATAATGAACCCAAGTAATTTGCCTGATGTTATTCCAAACACTCACTTCTTAGGGTTGAGCCTAACTTATACTCATGTAGTATTTCAAATATTCTATGTAGTAGTATTAGATGGTCAGCATTGGTTTTTGATTTACTAAGAATGTTATCAACATAGTCACAATATTTTCATGCATCATATCATGAAATATGAAGTTAATATCTCTTTGATAGGTGGCCCCTTCATTTTTAATACCAAATGGTATAACCTGATAATAGAATGCTCCCCATAGAGTGGTGAACATTGTTTTGTGTTGGTGTTTTAGTGTTATCATAATTTGGTTGTACCCTAAAAATTGGTCCATTAATGAAAGGATTTCATAACATTCTATGGATTTGATGTCAATGTTTGGAAATGGAAAATTGTCCTTAGGGAAAGCTTTGTTTATATCTTGGTAATCAGTATAGATTTTGATTTTTTTTGGATTTTTGCTAACTGGAACAACATTGGAGATCCACTCTAAATAATCAATTGAATGAATACATCTTTCTTCTAAGAGTTTTCCCAAATCTTTATTCACTAATATAGACATGTAAGGATTCATCTTATGCAACTTTTATTTTACTAGTTTGCCATAAGGATTTACCACAAGGTGATGCAAAACCAAGGTGGGGTCCAAACCTAGAATGTTAGAATATGACCATGTAAATATGTCAATAAATTACCTCAAAATGGTTGTAAGGACCTCACATTACTTCTCTATAAGGTACATACCTAGCTTGATCCACTTTGGATCATCTAGGGACCTGATGTTTACCTCTATTATGTCCTCCACTAGAAGGGTTGAACCATCTTCAAGGATAGTGGGAAAGGATTTGAACTAACTGGAAATATTAGAGTCCTATGTTAGGAATGGATCTTTGAGTACCCCTAGGCATGATGAATTATATTCCCGTAATGGAAGGTTTGTCCATGTAAAAAAAACTATTGGAAACTCCTGAATAATTTGATCAAAAGCTTGTTGTTCTTCAAAACTAAACTTAGACTCACAAACAAGTTCATCTTGATGGTTTCCTAAGATATGTTTGAAGAAGGTTGAACACCCACATCTAATGGTGCCTAAAATAGGTTTTCACCACTAGACTAGCCTTTTTCTTTACTTTTTCCATAGTCAAAAAGTGCCTCAAAGAGGTTTTCACTGTGGGACCTCAATTTTTTAATTATTTGATTTTGGCTAAGGGTGTTCATCCACTCTCCAAAATAGGCTTCAGGATCCAACTTGATTAAGAACCTTGATTTATGGCCCCCCAATGGAAAATTATCTCTAAAGCCTAGAAAATCATAGAAAGCCTCAACATTTTAAAAATCATCAATCAACACATTAGATTCTTTTTGGTCCTGGTCTATCAGTTGGGGATAATATAATGGCAGTGGGTTATGATGAATGAGTGGTCTAAAGGTATAAATAGAATGAGGGTTAAATAGGTTGTTCTTAGCTAGGTCATCAAAAAGGTTATGTTTGGACTCTGATTCATTACTAAAATCATCATCACAAGTCTATGGTGATGGAACATGATTAAGGTACATGGGGTCACCCCTAGGCAATTTAAATATAATTCCATAGGACCCTTTATATCTAGTCATGGAAATTGGGTCAAGTGTTCCTTGTTTATTTGGTTTGAGGCCTCTTCCTACATAGTCTTGATTCTTAATGATTATATTTGGAATAGGATACTTTTCATTCTCATAATAATCAACTTATTTTTCATTATACAACCATGATTCATCTCCTTTGAGAGGGTCTTATTCTAGGCTAGAAGCTAGTATAAACATGATGGGTCTTAGACTATACTTTTTACCTTTACCCTTTTGTTTCCATTCTAGATGAAGTGGCTTGGATTTAGGTCTTCCAAATAACTTTGGGTTCTATGTAAGGTTTGCAATGTGAAAGTTATCATGGGTTAAATATTGTCCAAGGCCATTAATCAAGAGGTATAATGATTGGATATCTTAAGAGGTAGCATGTGGAAAAGGGAATCAAGGGTATTAGGATCAATGCAATTGTCCTCTAGAAAATTAATGAGTATTGTCTTTCCTATATTCTATTTGGGAACTAAATTCACGATGAAATGGTAGTTATATCTCTTGAAATTGGTCTCTATGTGTTTGTAGTGATTGTATAAATGTAAATCTCCTAGTATATAAACTTCCATCCCTAAATGGGAGAACTTGATACATTAATGCAATGTTGATGGGACTACATGAATTTCATGTAACCAAGGACTTCCCAAAAGAATATCATATGACAAATTGAGATATAACACATGAAAAAGAGTATCATGGGTCAAGGGCCCAAGGATAACTAGTAAACAGATGGTGCCTTGTGATTCTCATTCTTCATTATCATAGGCTTTGATGTTCATCATTTTTGCTTAAAGATATATCATTATGTACTCGAGAAGCTTGATGAGCTTAAGAAACACTATGTTTAGACTTGATCCATTATCTATAAAAACATGTTTCACTTTGTGCCATTTAATGCAAACTTTGATGTATAATGGATTATTATGCATTGGGCTAAGGGATGAAATATCACTTTGATTGAAAGTGACATGTTGGGTTAGAGCTAGGCGTTAAATCAAAGCTTAGAATTTGTTAGGGGATATGTCACTTGAAAAAATGGATTGGATAAGTAAATTGATCAAAATGTTTTGTGGATTGTTAACGTACGCAAAAAATCTAAAATAGAGATTTGTGCTGGTGTCTTTTATAATTGTTCCACAATGTCAAACTTTTTTTCTTGGTCCATGTTAAATGGCTTGTATTAAGGTATATCATCTGGTTAGGTGATGGGTGAAGTGGTAGATGGCTATGGGCCTGGGATGGTAATCTTTGACCTATGATTTGTGATTGCATAATTAGGATTGAACATAGGACCATGATTGCTAACAAATTATGGTGTTGGTGGGAGACTAGATAGGATAAGACTCGATTACTAGTGCACTTGTGTGTGGTCACAAGGTAATGACACGTTATTAGTATAGGGTTCAAAATTAGTAATCCTTGCTTGTTGATATACCTATATACAATCCTAGGTCAAGGAAGGATTATCAATATGAGTTGGTGGATTGAAATTATTTATCAAAGGTCTTGATTGATTTATATTTTGTCTTAGATTGATGGAGATGTTGTTAATGCAACCTCCTATACTATGACCTACAACCCTATTATAGTCATGTGAAACTACATGGAAGGTCTATTGGTTATTTCCATTTTGACCTTGGTTCTATCTATTATTTGAATTTTATTGGTTTTTTTTTGGTGACTATGTTGATTCTATTAGTTTAGCCTTGGTTATTGAAACTATTATTATAGGTGTTACACTATATACTATTATTGTTACTAATGTGGTTGGTTGTTATCTTGGGGAAAGGGGTTTTGATAGATTCCAAGGGTCTGATTAGAAGTAGAAGCACCACCATCCAATGTCATCTTCCCATTATCCAACATATTCTAAATCAAATATTTGATTTGCACACAATAGTACAAATTATGTTCACTAACCCAAAGATATTCATAGAATGCATTTTGGTAGTACCAATCAGGATAAGGATGCCCTCAAGATAATTTTTTGGTATAGGCCAACTAATCAAATTAGTGGTAATGAGCTTATGAAAAATAGATTCAATAGGTTATCTAGGGTCACTAAAAATGTGATGAGTAGGTACTATTTTCCTTAGAGGAGGATCTTGTAATGGCAAAGGCTATTTAATTTATTGCATGGGCCTAGGCTACTATGCTTACTACATTTGCTAAAAAGGTTGTGGGTTAGGAGTAATTTGCATATGCTGCATGGGCTAAGTAGATGGTGTTTTCATCATTTGGACATGTCTCAACTTTGTTACTCTATTTCCAATAACATTTTTGTTGTGATTGAATTGATTTGGTCTATCATTTTTATTAGCCTATACCGGTTGTTTCACATAAATTTTGCTTTATTTCTTAAGAATAAAGTTATAAAATGTGAAAGAAGGGTGAGGTTACTAGAACATAGATTTGGTTTTCACTATATGATATAGATGGTTGTAGACACTCGACTTTGTCTAGGGAGGAATGACCTACAAATAAGAAAGAACTAGATAAATGTTTTATTAGTTAGATGGCATGGTGGATTACCTAACAAGTTAGATATAACAAGCACAAGCTTCCTTGGAGGTTGTCAATCCACACTTTTAAACAATCAAGTTATAAAAATGAAATATAAATTACTTGCATGAATAATAGAGGATACTAAAATCAAATACAAGAAGTTCTCAAAAAGAGGTAAATTTTCCTAATTATAACAATAAATGATTAGATATCAATGATAAATAAATTAGATATGGTTTAAGAAATAGGGTGATGTTTTATGCTCAGGAAAAAAGTTAGAAAGTGGGATTTGGTTAAGTCTGATAGGTGGAATTAACTTGTTGTTAGAATTATCCCATAATGGTTGTCAATGTTTGGGTGAACCATAATTGATTAGGTGACCATTGGTAATTAAGGGTAGACCATTAGTGGTTAAGTGATTATCGATGGTTACTATTAGATTTAGCTCAATTAAAGGGTAAGTTTGATTGGGAAAGTGGTTGAGTGGTTCTTGGAGGTGGGTTTAGGTTGGGTGTTGATTTTGAGATATAAATAAAGGAACTAATTATTAAAAATAGATACTTAGCTCTATTAATTGAATAATGTTGAGGTGAGGGGCTAAGAACCCAATGTGGAGCATAGAGAAATTTTGGTAGAATGTTAGTGTCTTGGCTGTGATTAATGAGTTGTAGTGCTTGTGCTCTCTATCATGCTTGTTAGAAGCTTTCCTAGGTTCATCAAAAGAAAACCTATAAAAGAATTTTTGATACAAGAATCTCCAATAATTTTTTATTCTCTTTGATGATTATTTCCTCTCCCTTTCACCTTCTCTTCCTCTCTTTTGATATAAGGAAGGGAGAGTTGAAATAATATGTTCAAACAAGGTGTTCAATAGGGCATCTAATTTTAGTCTTAACATGAATAATTATGTGAGTGGATAAGAATAAAAAATCAAAGTGGATTTGAGCTAGAGTTAACCCTTAAAGTGGTTAAAGGTTGACCTTTAGTGGTTGGGTCTAACCATTGATGGTTAGGGGTCGACTATCAATGGTTGATAGGTTAATGTAAGAATAGTCAAAGTTAGTTAGTTAGTTGGTTAGTTTGACTTAATTTTGTAGGTTTATGGTTAAGAAGTAGTCCTTAGGGGGTCCTAAGGTGTTCTAGGGGTTGGTGCAAAATATATAAATATAGTGTGTGGATTTTTAATGTCTACATTTTCCCCCTTTTTGTTATTCACTTTGTATTTGAAAGATACAAAATAAAAAATAAAATATAAGGTTGGGTCAAAGGTTCAATTGTCTTGAGTATAGGAGGAGGTGTTTCCCCTCAAACCCATATGTGATAAGGTAAAATAAAATTGTGAATGATTTTGAAAAGTGGTTAAGTGGATTGATAATGTTAATTGAATTAGGTATCAAAGAAAAAACACATGCACAAAATGTGACTAAATGTGATATCACATATCATGCTTTGAATAGACTACCATAGTTGAGTTAATTGGGTAAACATAAGGTTGGCACTAGAATTAAAAGTGACAAGTAGACTAAGTGACCACATTTAGGCATGGAAGTTAGGTTGTACTCATAAACATAAGTCTCCTAGGTAATGTCAATGTATTCATAGGTATCTAAGGTAGGAAGTGCTTCTGGGAAGACACAATTGAGCCAATGTACTAAAAGTGGTAAGAGTTCAAGTTGTTCAAGATGGAAATGTAGTCGTAGTGGGCAAGGTTACCAAGGTAAGGTCATCACAGAACATATAAAAGTTGGGCCAACATGACCAATATTGATGGTATGCAAATGGTTTCTTGGTGGAGTACGTAAGTTCCATAGGTTTGCAGTAGTTAAGGAGGTTGTTGGAAAGTTGTCGTTTGAAAAAAACTTTAAGTTATAATGGGAAAATGCTAGGAGGTTGACCATCGATGGTCAAAGCTGATCTTTAATGGTTATCTAATGACCATCGATGGTCAGACATGAACCCTAAAAGGGTGAGGTTAAAAGTCCATCAAGTGTTCTATTTTATCATTTGATCATTTCTAATCTATGACACTTATCACTTGGGAAGTGTAAAAATTTGGGAATGATTAGAGGTTTTGTTAGTGATTTAGTGATTTGAGTGTTTGTTGGATGATTGAGGGTGATTGGGTGTTGACAGAGGTGGATTGGTTGGAGACATTGACTTGAGAAGATGTAGAGAGGATGAGGGAGAGTGCAAGGTAAAATGACCATTCTAAGGGCACATCTACATTAACAATCATGAGATGAGGTAGGTAGTGTACTTTTATTTTGTAGATTTAGAATTGAATTTCTTTATTATTGTGGTTGTTTAGGGCTATGGATGGTTAGATTTAGGCATTGTGAAAATATATGGGGGGGAGGTTTGAGGGTGATAATTTTGTAGATGGGTGGGGCTTAGGTAGAGGGAGGTTAGAATGGTAGGTACTTTATTGTGTTTGGTGATTGTGTGTAGAGAATAGAGGGTGAGGGCTAGGGTTTTCCCACCATCAGTCATTATATAGTGACTATTGATGGTCTCTATTAGCCATTGCCAGTCATTATCAACCATTAGAGATTGATAAGTGATCATTGATAGGTCATGATGTAGTTATTGTCAGTGGTTGGTCCCCTAACCATTAGTGGTCAATGGTGTGATTGGTGATGATTTCAAAAATAAACCATCACCAATCAATCATCAACTATCGATGGTCAATGGTGTGATCAATCATGGTTCTAAAAAGTAATTGGTGAACAACTATCATCAGTCCATAGTCAACCATCAACGGTCGATGAAAAAATGTAAAAAAGAATGGTTGGGGGTTGGTTAGGGTTTAATTAGGTAAGGGGTAAGTTTAGTGGGTAAGGGTGTATGTTAAAGTGGTAGGTTATGAGTTTAGGGAAGGGTTAGGAGGTGAATAGGGGTAATAGGTAAAATTTGTAGGCAAAGGCATGCCAAAGTAGGTAAACTAAGGCATTATCATCAAACCTTGTAGGTGAGGGAACAACTACAAATGAGAGATTGAGTATTGTAGTTGCTAAACAAGGTTTGTCAAGCAATGATAGACCAAGAGTGGGACCACTTATCAGTAGTAAGATTAGGTGGGATCAGGAATTATTAATGTACACCCTAAGATGTGGTGATGTTAGTGTCACTCATCAAGAGATGGGATCTAGCCACTAACACCTTCTTACTTCCTATCTAAAAGAAGATGATCTTATTAGAGGACATTCACCAGATCATGTGTCTACCATTATGAGGTGAATTGATAGAGCACATTAAGGGTGAGGAATGACACTAGCTTATGGGTGTGTTGTATGGTGATGATGTAGTGTATGTGAGGAGACATGATAGAGTCCTACATTATACACCCTTATATCACATGGATAGTGAAATCAGACTTGTCATCACTATGATGATGATGGTGGTGACTTGTTATGTATTGTCAGACTCAAGTAGTGGAAGATTTACTTCATTGTTATTAGGTATCTTGGTTAGCATGGTGATATATCAGATAGTGTACATGTGATAAACTATCTTGTTAGTGTAGATATATCAAGAGATCTAAGGTTATAGGGCACATAAGAGGTATAGTATCAACATTGGGTTTGTGTTGTACTATTGGTCTTATGAGTACATTAGATTTCTTTGACCAAGTGGGCTACCATGGCATAACTTTATTTAGATAGACTTCAATGTGGGGTTTATGTGATGGAGATATGATTATACACTAATAGAACTAGGTATAGGCTCACATGATCTATAGTGGTAAAGGGACCGATTGGATGTGCTAGTGGTGGTTGATGTGGTTTGGCAACCATATGTCTGATTTCCTACATGGGCTGGTCATATGAGGCATATTTTATCACTATAGAGTTACAAATGGATCTATGGGAGGTAAGATCCAAAGGTATAATTTATCCCTTTGAACAAGGTTTAGATATAGTTTGGCCTCATCCATGACATCCCAGGGGATTTCTTGAGGTATTAGAGGGAGGATGTGGAGTTCCTATTGCCTGTACCAAAGCTTGAGGTTATGTTTATTGATCACAAGGAGCTACTGGTAAAGGTTTATATTGATGATGTAAGAGTCACTAATGATTACCCTACATGGTTCTAAGCACATTATGATGCAGCCATTTTTGGATATGATGAGGGTCTACAAGATATAGGCATAGATGTAAAGGTGGGGGTGGCGATTAGAGGGGTGAGGATGCCCTAGATATATAGGCATTGATTGCTGATAGGGATCAAACATAGGTGGTACTATACATAGCATAGGCATCCTTAGCATCAATTATTCAAGAGAGGGATGCATTACAGGGCCAAGTGGCTACTCTTATAGGAGAGAGGGATCAGGCTAGGTCTCAACTAATCATGGTTATATAGGAGAGAGACTCTCTCAAATAGGTAAGAGGGAAAGTACCAGCACATATAAGACCACCAATAATTATCACCATGATGAGATATGTTATGATAGTAGAGGATCTATGCTATTATGAGGCCTTGTTATTCACTCATCTTCTTGATGAGCCTAAATGGGGTGAGTAAAGAGTAGGGATCACTAAAGGGGATATCAACATGACACCAGGTTAGTGGGCTATATTTATAAGTGGATAGGCAAGCTCAAGAGGTTGATAGGATCTAGGAGGTAGTGGTGCTCTAGGGTCTTAGAATACTATGAGAGATTATATTTTTGATGTATCATATGATTTTGATACTAGATTCTAAGTTGATTTAGTGAGATGTATAGACATTTTGGAGAGATATGTACATTATTGTATATATGATCATTATTTTGATTATGAGTTTATGATATATAGATGTGATCATGGTTTATGGTTTGTGTTGATGTTGATGGATGTGATGTTGTTTATGATGATTATGCTCATATGATTTATCATGTTATGGCTTATGTGCACTCACCTAACTAGGTATGTGATGATGTGGTTATTCAATTAATGATGATATTAGACATTGATGGATGTTGTTTATGATATGATAAGGTTTATGCTTTGAGGGACATGACTAGGATGTTTTTTATTATTGTTATGGTTATGGATGAATAGGATGTAATTCATGTTCCTAACATGGTTATGGGTTAATGGATCATAGTTATATGGATGTGATAGATGGTAGGATGATTATGATGTGTGTCAGTGATGTGGTGTTCATGATATTTATGATATGATGATATTTTTTATGAGATGTTTTGTTGGACATGTGGACATGTTGGACATGATGTTTTGAAGGATGAATCTTTGATTTCTTACCTAGATAGGCATATGATGGATATCATATGTGGATGATGTATAATTTCACAATGATAGATGTTTCATGATTAGTTGGTATTGTTTATTATTTAGATGAGATGATTATGATGTGATGATGTTATCTATGATTAGATATATTTTGAAGTAGTATGACCTGTGATGACTTATTGATTTATGATGTGATAAAAGGTAATGTTGTGATGATCATATGTTTTTTATGATGGCTAAGATGTTATTTTGATTTTAAAAAATAAACAAGGCATAACACATAATTGGTTTTTAAATGTTTTTAATGAACTGCATATGATTAGATGAAGTTGGTTGACACATAAAGTAAGCTAGATTAAAAAAATAAATGTGATGGAGATAGGCTAATCAAGAGACAAATGCCGTAATGAATGTTTAGCAAGTATATATGAGAGAATAAGAAGAAGGCACGATGCTTCTTCTTTGGCAAAGATTAAAATAAACTAAAGTATGATCGACTTATGAAAATAAGTCCTTTGAATGCTTCACATTAGCATTTGTTAGTTGGTTAAAATGGTGTTTTGATTACATAATGTCAAGTAAGATCAAAATCCCTTGTTTATAGTGTATAAAGGGGATATGGATGAAAATGGAACCTTATTGTAAGACTAGCATGCCTCTTTGATAGGCTATCAAAGAGCCAGTATAAATAAGTCCATGTCATATAAAGTGTAGATTGATCAATGTGGGAAGTATACTTATGAAAGTTGATTGTGGCTTCCAAAATTATCTTGCTTTTTCTAATTTTTATAATGGGTCTTTTGATATTTTATTATTTATTAGAGGGATAGGGGAAGCTAATCAATGTGGAAAGCTTACAATAAATTTCTATGCTTTGATAAATGCTTTACTCAACCATCCTTCAAGGGAGTGGTCTAATTTTGAGAGATTTATTTAAGGATTTTGATATTTATCCTTTAAGGGAGAAACATACATTATATTTGAGCAATTTTGATATGTTTTAGCAGCTATCCTTCAAGGGAATAGTCTATGAGTGCTTGGAATGACCCATATGAGTGTTAGGTTTTTGTGATTTTTGATTATTTTTATTTTCTTTGCTATTGACATAGACTTGATTATATAGGCTCAAAAGGTTTACTTTTATGAAGGTAAAACTAGAGCACTAGAAGGTTGATGATGTGTAAAAAAATTTAAGAGACAACGACCATGGGAATCCATCTTATAATGGGATGGAAAGTACCATGAGGACCATGCCATGGGTAGAGTTTTGATATCTGTGTTCAAGATGTGGTGAAGGTTGTAATAGATAATCACATGATTTAGCCATAATTGGTTGTCCTTAAAATAAGGGGATGCATGTGGGTGAAAAAAAGGATGAGCTTAAGTTAGATAAAAGGTGAGTTCAATACTATTTAACAAAATAAAGGGCATAGATGCAAAGCAATGAGGGGTTCATTTTCCAATTTCCCTTCAAGAGAGGACAACTAGTAAGCTCCCAATCCATACTTGTGGGTGATGATATAAGGTCCAAGCCAATTAAAATCATTTTTTCTCTAGTTTTTTTTGTCCATATTAGTGACATGTTGATTTTTATTTAGGATGAGGTTGTTGATGTTGAATTCTCATACTTTAAGGTGTTTTTTATAAGCATTCTTGATTCACTCTTTATAGACATGAAGGTGGGTAAGCACGGATAAACAATGCTCATTAATTAACTCAAGTTGGGTTAAATGTTCTTGATGATAATCTCTCTAAAAAATGAGATATTAAAAGGATATTCAAAGAGAGGGAATTTGGACTTCAAGAAGCAAGACAACCTCTACTCTAAACACAAGAGATAAAGGGGTAATACTCATAGGGGTTCAAATGCTAGTATGATATGCCCATAAGGTAAAAGGGATGTGCAAATGCCAATCCTAACCAGATGCATTCACCATTTTAGTTAGCATGTTCTTGAGAGTTTTGTTAGAAGCTTTTACCTATCCATTAGCTTGTGGATGATAAGGTGATGAGAAACTTAAATTGATACCAAATACATCACAAAGACCTTAGAATTGTTTATTTTTGAAATATTTTCCATTGTTATTGATAATTTTAAGAGGAACACCAAAATAATAGATAATGTGATGGTTGATAAAATTTATAATATTTTTGGCTTTGGTTAAGATGAGAGATAACCTCTACCCATTTGGTGAAATATTCTATTGTAGTGATGATAGAATGATGTCACTATGAAGAATGGGGGTTAATTTATCCAATAAGATATAGGCCCCATTGTGAGAAGTGTAAGAAATCTTTGGATACTTGAAGACTATGACTAGGTGCCTACTATAATTTGGTGTGTTGTTTACATTTGACACACATTTTCACATAATCACAACAATCTTGGTTAAGTGTGGGCCAATAATAGCCAAGGTGAAGGATGTGTTTAGTGATGTCTAGACCATTAAAGTGTCCCCCACAAATCCCATCATGCATTTCTTTGATAGCATGAGAGACTTTGTGACTATGTAGGCAACAGAAGAGGAACAAACCATCAAATCCATGTATATAAATAATTCCACCTAGTATGGTATAATGTGAGTTACTTTGGATAAATGCTCTTTAATTATTCCAAGAAAGGTTGGAAGGGACAATGGCAAGGTTGAAATAGTCAAAGGTTTGATGATACCAAATGTTAGGTTAGGTTTCCTCCACATTGAAGATGGTAGGAGAGTCTAATTTAATATAAGAGGGTTGGGTAAGTTGATGGATAATGATATATATCTTAGAGTCAGAGGGTTCAGATAGGATCTAAGAAGTGAGAGAATCCATTATGTTGGCACACTTATTCATAGATTGTAGAGAAGTTTGGATATGGTAGTGTTTAAATGATTCTAAGAGTACATCAACTAGTTGTTTATGCTATTACAAAACATCATTTTTATATTGATAAGATCCATTGATCTGATTGACCACAAGTTGAAAGTCACCAAAAATGCTAATCATTTTGACTCCTAAGGCTAAGGTAATTTGGTGACCTATCACTAGGACTTCGTACTTAGCCATATTATTGGTACATTCAAAATATAGCTTGAAATATAAAGGAAGAGGTTCATAATGAAGGGGGTTAAGAATGATTCTAGATCCTCCAACATGTTGACACTTTTATCCATCGAATAACATGGTCACTTGATAGGTGAAGTCTACTCAAGAGAGGGTCATGATAGACTCATCTTAAAACTCAAGACGACGTTGGTTGTTTACTAATGGTAATTTGCCCAATTTATTGGCAATGAATTGACCTTTAATTGACTTATACTAGAGGAATTCAAGGTCAAACGTAAAAAATATGAGCCACTTAGCCATACACTAGTTTTGGTATGGTTTGGAGTGCATATACTTGAGAGGGTCAATATTGGTAATGACATAGGTTTTATGGTGAAAAATATCAAGGTGAGGCAAAGTTTCTTAGTATGGGTGTACTAGGTCTTGTATTCTACAAGTGTATGACTAATGTAGTAGATGGCTTGCTCTTTATGCTTCTCATCTCAATGAGCCAGCATTACCCCTAATGAGAGGTCAGTGGTGCAAATATAAAGGTAAAAAGGTTAATCTTATTTGGGAGGAATGAGGATGGGTGTAGATAGAAGGTACTCTTTAAGTGAATTAAAGGCCTTTTGATAGTTGTTATTCTACTGAAAAGATATGTCCTTCTTAATAAGGTGGTGGAAAGCTTAGCATCAATCTAAGAGATGAAGTGACTAATGGATTAGAGATTGCCTTGCAAGTTATGGAGTTACTTGAGGTGGATGGGAGGAGGCATGTTGATTAATTATTTGATTTTGGTAGGATCGACTTTAATTCCTCATAGGGAGCTAATAAAGCCAAGGAGCTTTCCTTACAAGACCCCAAAAATAAACTTCTTGGGGTTAGGGCAAACATGGTAACAAATGAGTTATTTAAAGATAATATTAAGAAGGGATAAATGATCTTTATGACATTTGGATTTACTAAGAAGTTCATCTACATACTCTTCTATGATTTTGTGAATAAGTTCATAGAAGAGGTAAGTCACAACACATTAATAAGTTACACTAGTGTTCTTCAGTCCAAAAGGCATGACCCTATAGCATAAATTTCCCCATGGGGTAATAAAGATGGTTTTGGGTTGATCTTTAGGGGAAATTAAGATCTAATTGTAACTTGAGAACCCATACATAGAGAAGACATCTCATAGTTGGTTGTAATATCAACAATATGGTCAATGCTTGGAAAAATAAAGTCATCCTTTAGGCAAGTAAGGTTAAGGTCATGAAAGTCTACACAAATGTGAAGTCCCGTTGTGTCTTTGGTGATAGGTACAATGTTCAAGACCCATTGGGGATAATAAATGGGTTAAATGAAATTAGCAGATAGGATATGTTGAAGCTCTTCTTTGATAATAAGCGCCATGCAAGGGTGCATTTATCAATGTTTTTACCTGACTAGCTTAGCATCATAGTTGGTGACTATATTGTGGGTAGTGACGGAGGGGTTGATTCCTGGCATGTCATTGTAATACCAAACAAAAACTATGCTTTAGTCTTGTAGGAAGGATGGGAAGGCCTAAATCTCCTTAAAATTTAGTGATTGACCAATTTTGACAATGCATGGGTTATCCAGATTACCCAGGTTGATATTCATGGTGGATTCATTCAACATGGTTGAAGTCTTGGGAGGAAAAGATTTGCGGATATAGGAATTTTCTACACCAAGATAACTGAGAATGGAAACATCATCCTGACACTAAATATTATTAATGGTAGGAGAGTCATCTTCTACCATCTTAAGATGAGTCAGATGAATGGTTAAAATCACCCCATAATTTTGATAAGTTAAGGGTTCGAGTTTGATCATGTTGATGAAAAAAGTTAGGGGGGATGATGTCAGAATCCTCATTTGTTGATGGTGGAGTGGAAGGTGAGGATGGGATTTCCTCATCAATGATGGTAATGGGAGGCAGGTTGGTTAGCTTTATAGGTGGTGTGAAATCGAGGCCATGTTTTTCATGAGGTTTTTGGGTCTTGATTAGAATAAACTTGTATGGCCCATATTCATACCATCCTAGACCAAATCCCTTCCAAGCACACCTATAAATATATGTCTTGGCAAACTCTAGTTTATAAAGATAGGAAGAACTAGAGGTGAATGAGCAAGGTGAGAAAGAGGTGGTTAAAGTGACAAGGGGTATATCAAGTCCCCCAGAGATGAAATTAGTTTGACAAGTTGAGGGCCTAAAAAAAATAATGACTCTAATATTAGGGTCATAACTAGGTTGTTGGTCAATATTCCCATACTCTTGAGGAGTAGGAAAAGTTTTTAGTCTCAAAGGTGATATTCCCCCAAAAAAAGATGTTGGAAAGTTGATTCCAAAGGGTCCATTATGGGTATTTGGTTTGAAGGGATGGATGAACTAGTGGATGCTTCATTGGTAGAAAAAGTTAGGGCCTTATACTTTTTTATGAAGGTTTATTTTATGGAATAAGGAGAACATCATTGGGCTGGTATATCATGTTGTATAATGTAAAAAGACTTAGGTCAGCTTGTATGGTAAAAACTTGACCTTTATGTTAAAATTGATGTATTAGTGTAGGTTGGATGGAATACAACATATGGAATGAATCCAAGGGCATCCCATCAAAAGATTGTACTAGAACACACCTTATTATATGTATAAGAGCTCAGGAAGCATGTGGGGTCTTAGACATATGTGAAAGACAATGGTTGTTAAGGTTATGGTAATGGTATCATTGAATTATCAAAGCACCACTAAGGTTTTTGACATAATGTTTTTAGGTAATTTGAGTTGTTTGTATACATGGGAGTAGATAATGTTGATGTTAGCTCCCCCATCAATCATAACCCTCTTGATGCGAGTTTGGTTGATGTACGTGGTAATGAAGATGGGAGGATTTGGATAATCTAGATGGATGGAGGGTATTTCTCAATCCTTAAAGGTAACAAGGTTAGAAAGTTGAAGAGATATGGTAAAGGCTACTAGAGGTTGTGGGTATTCTAGTTGGACCACTATGGAATTCAAAGCTTCTATCATTACTTGGTGGTGATGGGGTGAGGTATTGATTAATTCATAAAAACTCATCTTCACCAGTGTTTGGTGAAGCTATTTTAAAACTACTCATTAGATTGATTTAGATGAGTTGGATTGAGAGGGACCTAAGATGGACACCTTAGGTTTAGTTAAAGATAAAGGTGCTTGGTGTTGACTGGGTGATTGGGTGGTGAAAGAGGGATATGTCCATAGAATGGACACCTTTTCCTTTTCCTTATAATTTGGTTGTGCCTATGATTGTGTGACCATATGGATGGTATGGATTTGGGAAAGAATCAGGCTAGAGGATTGCTTCAGTTGTACTTCACCCTAAGGTGAGAGTGAGGGAATGGGTAAGTGTTGGTTGATGGCTCTTGGTTCTTGGGTTAGCAATGGGCTCATAGGAGACTCATTTGAAAATAAATCATCCTCATGATATAATTGATGTATTAATACTTGAATAGATTTATGGTTCTCAGTATCATACCCAAGTATTATATGGTATGAGAATATTGGTTTGTCATTATACTAGGAATGTTTAGGACTATAAGGGTCAAATGGTTTAATGGGTGGCAGGGCTAAGCAAGATGCTTGCAACAACCTTTGAAATATGGTTGAGTAAGATTCTGGCAAAGGTGACAAAGATGTGGAGATCTTAGGTTTGGTAGTTGAGGTAGAAGTTGTTTTGAGATTAGGTTTGATGGTAAGAGATTTGGGTGAAGGAACATTCTTAGTGGATGGTTTTGGTATAGATTGTTTAGGGGTGAAAGTGTTAGGGTAGATGCATGATAAGTAGGTAGTTTGGTTATATAAGGTTTGGTGAAAATTGGTGAGGATGAAAGTAGGAGTGATGGTGTAACCAAAAGTGGTGGTTGGATTTGGGTTTTACCTGGATGGTTGGTTTCCTTAATAGGGTAGAAGGGTGAGGTCCCAAAATAGAAGGTAAAGTGGAATGGGGAAGCAGAGTTTTGGTTTTTGGAATCTTAGGTGGTTTCAAATTCTTTGTTGGCTTGGTTTGAGGTTTCATTGATAGGTTTGGTGAAGTTAATTCCAATTTCAATAAGGGATGAGTAAGGCTCAGAATAGGGAATATGCCAAGGTTTTTGATAGGTGTGGTTACAATGAGGGGAGATACTTAGGCTATTTTAGGTGGAATTGGTTTGGTTGGTTCAACTATGGATTGAGGGGTAGAGGTTTCTAAGGGTTTGGTCAGGGTGATGGTGGGTTAAATAGTGGAAACAAAAGGTTAAAATGATAGTGGCATGGTTGGAGGCTCTTGCTTGGTTGGGTAAAAAAGATTGATATGGTGCTAAAGTGTGGCATGATATGCATTGGGTTGGCATAAGTACTCAAAGATTTGAACCAATTTAGAGAAGAGATTATATATGGGTTTGATCCCCTTGATATTTATCTCAAAGGACAAACCCATTGGTGGAGAGAGAGAAGTGGTTACCTCATAATTTTCTTCAATTAAAGGCTCCAAGGTTTGGGGAGATGAGTCTCCTATGGGAGAGGTAGGTAGAGTGATCTCTTCCTTGAGGATGATTTTTAAAGGAAGATTGGATTGATGTATGATGGATGAGAAGGATTTTGGTATGTCTCCCAAAGGAGAGGTTGGTGACTCCACTACCTTGACAAGTGGAGAAAGGGGAGGGGTTGTTTCCTTGGTCTCATTTTTCAAAGGGATAGAGAGTGACTCTACTACCTAAATAAGTGGAGGATCAGGAAAGGTGGTTTAGGAAATGGTTTCCTCAGAAATGAGTTGACTAAGAACTATGTTAATGGTATGGACTTTATGGTTGTGATGAGATTTTGCTCTATTATTTACATTATTCACAGAAGGGGCATGGTTGGGAAATTGTTGTCTAAATATATCAAGTGGTTGATTTAGGGGTGTATTAGGATTATAAAACACAAGTTCCCCCTTATTGATGAGATTTTGGACAATATTCTTAAAGGTATTACACTTACTGACATCATGTCCAATGACATAGTGGAAGGCACACAATTCATTCTCAATATACCAACCAGGTACAAAATGAGAGGAATTCAATTGTTGTAGAGGTTTGATCAGTGGGAGTTGTATGATGTTTGATTTTAATAACTTCTCCAAGACTAAAGCATATAAATCCCCTGGTGTATTGATTTATTGTTGGTTATTGAGATTTAGGTTTCTAGTGTTCTAATTAGAGGAACTAGAGGATTTAGGTTGGTTAACAACCAATGGAGGAGTGATTTTAAGGAAAACCACACTCACATGTACTTTTTTTTTGGAGTTAGTGTTGGTTTAATTTTTAGGTTTGGAGGAGGGATTCTCATTTGATTTAGAGGTGGAATTCTTGTTTCTCAATTTCAACTTCCCCTCATCAATGGATCTTGTAATGTCCCCAAAATTTTGAGAAAGTGATTTAATTAATTTAAGTTATCCAAAATTAATATTACTTCAAAAGGATAACTTTAATTAATTAATTTTAATTAAAATGGAAAAATAAATAAAATATTTTAGCTTCTTCTAGAAGTTTCCTGGGAGCCTTTAAAAGAAGTTGAGGGCAAAGCATTTTGGATATCTTTTGTTGCTAAAAATATTTGATGCATTATTGCAAAGCTTCTCTGAGGATGAAAACCTTTAGCAGATTGGAGAAGAGTTGGAAGAAAACCTAGCTCTTTTTAGGGGTGGATTCATGACGAAATTCATATCGTGCTTATTGATCAGATTTGGGGCTTCAGCGGTCATTCACTGGATATATCAAGTGTTAAGCATATATAGGGGTTTCCAGGTATTTATATCATTAGATTTAATTTAGAAATAAATATATAAATCTTCAGATCAGGTGCTATACAGAATCCACACAGATTGGTATCAAGTTGTACCAGTGGATTTAGAAAATTGAAGAAGGGCCCATTCGTAGTTGCAGGCCACAGGGCAGTATAGAGGCCGACATCGATAGGTATACTGACATCGGTCAATCAGTGACTGACATCGACAGGTAGGCAGACACAAGCACGCAGAGATCACCACCAGGCAACCGATGACAGTAGTGTATTGATTGACGTTGGTAGAATCATCAATGTCGGCAATTGTGTTTTGACATAGGGACCAGATCTGCACATATTTCTAGGTTCTTGGTTCTTTGGGCTTCTTCATACTTTCTTTAGTATTGTTGTGTACTATAATTTTTGATTATTCACCGTTGAAGCAAATTTGGGCAATATATTTTTGTATCAGCATACTCTAAAGGCAAACAATTAGATTTATATCATTGTCTTGTTTTATCATTGGATATGGTTATTTCGTTTGATGGAATGCCTGCAAGTAGTTAAAATTAGTTTTGAAAGAAATTTGCATCCAAATTTAGTTTGGGATATTTCAATGGTATTAGAGCCAAGCATCTTGCCAGCCTGTAGGGGTGAATATATTTTATCTTTATGCATTCAAGAAGATTTGATATAACCCATAGATACTTTACACGCAAAAGAGCTCAGTACGAGCGTGAGTTGGGTATAAATTAGGAACCTATCATGGCAGAAGAACAGTGGGATGCTTAAAGAAATCAGGATGAGGTAGAGAGAGAGATGATGAGGACTCTCATCACTACTCAGCCTAGGATTGTTCAGGCTTTAGACTGATTATAGGATACCATGGATCATTTGGAGGTGGATAGACACAGAGGCAAGAGGAATAGATCAGTTTTAGTGACAGGGAGTCATCATAGCCATCAGTCCAGTCAGCATAGTCATCAGTCCCATTCTTCAGTTGGGAGCTCCTGTCATTCCTCCAGGTGACATCACCATCATACGCCTACCCCAAATAGGTCATTACTTCCCTAGTTCATACCAAGAGAATAGCTAGCATAGGTGGAACCACCCGAGGTTGGATTTCAGGAGTCAGTTTTGGCGGTCACCACTGATGGAGAGCTCTACCTCTGGAGGTTCGGGAAGTCTTTCCTTTTCCTCAATATTGTGCATAATGTAGAGAGGCAGCTAGATTCAGAGGAGATTGTGGTAACAGACCACCATAGCAGTAGCAAAATCATGACCTCAATAGAGCTACTGGGAAGATTACATTGGCCCCATATAATGGCTCTGGTGACACTAGTGCAAGAGCATGGGTCCACAAGCTAGACATATATCTTTCCTTGAGGTCCATGCCTGAACATGAGGCTATTCAGTTTGTTGTGTTGCATTTAGAGGGGGTTGCATATGATTGGTGGCATCATGGATTGGTCACCCAGGATCACGCCTTAGTTCACTCCTATGCTGAGTTCACTGAGCGACTCATTGCACGGTTTGACCGTAAGGATACAAAACTTTACTACAGGGAGTTGGCTCATCTTAGACAGACTGGTCATGCAAAAGCATATGTTAATGAGTTTCAGCATATTGTAGTTATGGTATCTGATATGCCCTAGAGGCATAGCATGATGTTATTCATTGAGGGATTACATGATAGACTTAAGGGTCTAATACGTGCTTTCCAACCAGCCACTCTTAAGGAGGCCATTGATGTGACATTGAGACTGGATACTGTCCCCTCTTCTTATCAAGTTGATAAAAAACCAGTCATAGACTCTCAGCCTACACAGAAGGCCCACACACCACAAAATAAAGAAGGGTCATCTTCTATAAACCCTTGGATGAATCAGGAAATGATGAATGATTTGAGAAGGAAAAAGTTATGTTTTTCCTGCAAAGATCCATGGGAACCAGGACACCGTTGCATGGGTAAAGGAAAGATTCATTTGATTGAGGTGACTTTTGATGTAGGGGATGAGGAGGTTCCTACTACTGATGTTGAGGATAATATAGAAGATGTTGAGTAGGTTCAGACATAGTTGGAGTTAGACACCCCTGAGCCTTTGGCATCAGCCAAAGTAATTATGGCTACCCTCTCTAGTTATCCTAACTTTCATGCCTTTAAGTTGAAAGGTACGCTTAAGGGCAAGTGGGTCATGAGCTTGGTAGACACAGGTGCTACACATAACTTTATTGACCAGAAGTTAGTGAAAAGGCATGGATTACAGTATGAGAAGTTTGGTGGTTTTGGAGTAAAGGTGGCAGATGGAGCAGTTTTGGGTTGTACCAAACGGATTTCACAGCTTAGTATTGAGATGGGGGATTACACTCTGAATGATGATTTTTATGTGTTTCCTTTAGAGGATTATGATGTTGTCTTGGGTATGCAGTGGTTACAGGGTATTGGGCATTACATTATTGATCACTGTTGTATGCAGTTGGAGTTCCTTTCTGGGGGAAAGAAGACTATCTTGAAGGCAGCGCTAGATGGGGGACCTAAGGAGGTGTCATCTCACATGATGGAGACTCATTTTATGGGTGATGAGGTAAATGATTCTATTTTTTGCATTACATTTTCACTCCCAATTATGAGTCATCATTCTTATGGGGATTTGGAGAGCATGATAATCAGAGTAGCACAGTGGTCTTCTGTGAAGACTAAGGTATGTGATGGTGAGTTTGTTAATTACATGTTGAGAATTATCACACTACTCTCTAGGAGAAATAAGGAGAATTTATTCACAGATATTTTACAGCATGGTGTTTCTGATAGTAGAGTTTGTAAATTTCTGAGAATGATATGGGATCCTGAAAGTTGGTGTTGTGTATCAGGGGCGAATTGCTTGAGGACAAGCAATCTCTAGGAAGGGAGGACTGTAATTCCCCAAAATTTTGAGAAAGTGATTTAATTAATTTAATTAATTTAAGTTTTCCAAAATTAATATTACTTCAAAAGGATGACTTTAATTAATTAATTTTAATTAAAATGGAAAAATAAATAAAATATTTTAGCTTCTTCTAGAAGTTTCCTGGGAGCCTTTAAAAGAAGTTGAGGGCAAAGCATTTTGGATATCTTTTGTTGCTAAAAATATTTGATGCATTATTGCAAAGCTTCTCTAAGGATGAAAACCTTCAGCAGATTGGAGAAGAGTTGGATGAAAACCTAGCTCTTTTTAGGGGTGGATTCGTGACGGAATTCATATCGTGCTTATTGATCAGATCTGGGGCTTCAGCGGTCATTCACTAGATATATCAAGTGTTAAGCATATATAAGGGTTTCCAGGTATTTATATCATTAGATTTGATTTATAAATAAATATATAAATCTTTATATTAGGTGCTGTACAAAATCTACATAGATCGGTACTAGGTCGTACCAATAGATTCAAAAAATTGAAGAAGGGCCCATTCGTAGTTGCAGGCCACAGGACAGTACAGAGGCCGACATCAGTAGGTATACCGACATTGGTCTATCAGTGACCGACATCGGTAGGCAGGCAGACACAGGCAGGCAGAGATCACCACCAAGCAACCAATGACGGCAGTGTATCGACAGAAGTTGGCAGAATCACCGACATCGGCGACTATGTTTTGACACATTGACCAGATCTGTACATATTTCCAGGTTCTTGGTTCTTTGGGCTTCTTCATACTTTATTTAGTATTACTGTGTACTGTAATTTTTTATTATTCACTATTGAAGCAAATCTGGGCAATATATTTTTGTATCAGCATACTCTAAAGGCAAACAATCAGATTTATATCATTGTCTTATTTTATCATTGGATATGGTTATTTCGTTTGACAGAATGCCTGCAAGTAGTTAAAATAAGTTTTGAAATAAATTTGAATCCAAATTTAGTTTGGGATATTTCAGATCTATTCTCTAATTTCTATGTCATGATGAAAGCCTCATCAAAGGTCCTAAAAGTTTAAACCCACAAAGTGGAGGAAATCTGTTTATCATAAGCTCAAACAAAGAGTTCAATCAACTCAAGTTGGGGCAAAGATAAAGAGAGTTGATTTATCAAGCTTCTTCAATGGGCTACAAAGTCAGCTATAGAATCATCATCAAATTGCTAAATGGAGTAGAGGTCAATGATGGAAACTTTCTTAGAGATGTTTATGGAAAAGTGATCTAAGAAAGTCTAAGTTAGTTGGGAAAAATAAAAGAGGGAGTGATTTGTAATATCACTGTACTAATCTAGTGTTGGACCTAAAAAAGATATGGAAAAGGTGTGGAGAAGGAGAACATCATCATAGGTGATCAAATATCAAGAATGCCTAAATGATCTCAGATGTTGATGGTCTTCCTTACTCTAAAATTTTGTAAATTTTAGAAGTTCCCATTGAGGAGGATAAATTCAAATGGGGATGAATGGATGAATTTTTTCAATGTATATTTGATCATAAGATAAGAGGTTGTGGGCACCAAAAATAGATGACTCTAAAGTACTCATTTTATCCATTAACATTTTGACAAGGTCTATTTGTGGTTATGCACCCCCATTTTTGTAGGGTAGATTATGTTGGGTTTGGGTAGGTGCAACATATAGATATATGATGGGGGGTTGAGAAGCTTCCACATATTGGTATGTGGACATGGGTAGTTTGGATGATGCCACATATGAATATGTGGAGATAGGTGTTTGGGTAAAAGGTAGAGGTACATACCTTTGTGGGTTAGGGATGTAGTTCAAAGTTTTATGCGATGGGCATATATTGGGGGATTGACATACATTGGTTCAGAGGTATGGTTGGGTTGGTAGATAGAGGATATGTGGTAACATTGGTACTAATGAGTGGAAGTGTAGAAGGTATGGGGACCACCAGGATTTAGAATGGAGTGGAGGTGGGTGGGCTGGAAATAAGAGGAATGGTGGTGACACTAGTAAAGGGTACTCCCATAGTAAGCAGAGTACTGGTACCCAAAGGTTGGGTTGTTCCTATATTATAAGGGTTTTTATTTTTGGTAGAAGGTATTTAAGTGTTGTTTGGTTGGATGGATTAGTTTTGGATGGCGGTATTGGTTGGATTATTGGTATAATAAGATGTCTGGGAAACTAAGGGTTGGGTGGAAATGGTGAAAACAAAAGTGTTTTCCATAAGGTGAGATGGCATACCATAGGACAGGTCAACATGTGGAACCAAAGTATGGGTATGGTGAGATATGGTGTTAAGGTAATGTTGGAGGGCTATGGGGTTGTCATCCAAAAATGTGGTAAAATTTGCATTACCTTGGGAAACCATTTGAGGGATGATAGGACTTCCAAAAGGTTGGGGAGAACTCTCTACATCTAATATGTACTTCATGGATGAGGGAGAAGAATAAGATGGATGATCAAGAGGTGGATCCTGATTTTCTTAGTTTCTTAGATATTGCCTAGTTAAAACCATGCAGATAAGGGAAAGAGGGAGATAAAATAAATAGCATAACTCAAACAAAGATAAGACAAGAAAAAGTCGAGGAAATGAACTACACACTAGAACATTTTTAAATCCCAAGGTTATTTTTAGTCTCTCTTGTGGATTATTCCTTAATCTTTAACAATTATGTGACTCAACTTGGCTTGTAGAGTGGGTACTAAAAAATAAGTATATGGTTGGTTTTAGGTTTTGTTTGAGCTCTCAAAGGGATCTATGTTGGAAATTAGTATATGGCTTGATATTGGGGCCTACCCCCTCACTTCACACACCACAGTGATAAAGGTTTCATGTGCTTATCCAAGATATATTGATTGTTAGAGATTATATTTAGCCAACGAATTGAGTTGGTTCTCCCCTTGGTAATGAAGACCAAGTAGGATAGCTGAGAAAGGTGACTGCTTGGTGATGAAATCACAATTAGGCCTTATGTAAATGTTTTTATGATTGATTAAGTGTAAGTGGTTTGGTCTTATGTGGGTGATAAGAGTGAATCTACAATTAATTCACTTGATTAATCAAGATATATGAGCAAAAATAAGCAAGAAATCAATTTATGCAGTCAATTTTAATCCCAAAATGAAGTTTTGATTTCATTGTATAAGTAGAAAAAAAAGAAGAAGAAGCACCTAAATGCAAATATGAACCCAAGAAAAGCCTCAAGGGTCCCACTAGGCATCCCATAATGTTTCACATAATTTTTTCTTTATTTCTTAAGAATAAAGTTGTAAAACTTGAAAGAAGAGTGAGGTTAGTAGAACCTAGATTTGGTTTGCACTCCATGATCCAAATAGTTGTAGACACTCCTCTTTGTCTGGAGAGGAATGACCTATATATAATAAACCACTAGAGAAATGTTTGATTAATTATATGGCAGGATGGATTTCCTAGCACGCTAGATCCAAAAAGCACAAGCTTCCTTAGAGGCTATCAATCCACACTTTTAAACAATCAAGTTCTGAAAATGAAAGATAACTTGCATGCATGAATAATAGAGGATACTGAAATAAAATACAAGAAGTGCTTGAAAAGAGGTGAATTTGCCTAATTATAATAATAAATGATTAGATATCAATGTTAAATGAATCAGATGTGGTTTAAAAAATAGGGTGATGTTTAGTACTCAGGAAAAAAGTCAGAAAGTGGGATTTGGTTAAGTTTTGATAGGTAAAATTAACTTGTTGTTGGAACTATCACACAGTAACCATCAATGATTGGGTGAACCATTGGTATTTAGGTGACCATTGGTAGTTAGGTGACTATCGATGGTTAAGGGTATACCATTGGTGGTTAAGTGACCATCGATGGTTACTATCAAATCTAGATCAAGTAAAGGGTAGATATTGTTGGGAAAGTGGTTGAGTGATTTTGGGAGGTGGGTTTAGGTTAGGTGTTGATTGTGAGATAGAAATAAAGCAAGTAATTATTAAAAATAGATACTTATCTCTATTGTTCAAAGAATGTTGAGGTGAGGGGCTGAGAACTTGATGTGGAGCCTAGAAAAATTTAGGTAGAGTGTCAGTGTCTTGGATTGTCTTGGGCTGAGAACTTATTGATGAGTTATAGTGTTTATTCTCTTTATCATGATTGTTAGAAGATTTCATGGATTCATCGAAAGAAAACCTGCAAAAGAAGTTCTGATATAAGAAGCTTTGATAATTGTTGATTCTCTCTAATAATTATTTTCCCTCCTTTTCACCTCCTCCTCTTCTCCTTTTATAGAAAGAAGGGAGAGGTGAAATAATAAGTTCAAACAAGGTGTTCAAAAGGTCATCTAATTTTATTCTTAACATACATAATTATACAATTGGCTAAGAATAAAAAAATTAAGTGGGTTTGAGCTAGAGTTAACCCTTAAGGTGGTTAAAGGCTAACCATCGATGGTTGGGTGTAACCATCACCAAGGATCAACCATCGATGGTCGATAGGTCAAGGGTAGAATAGTCAAATTTAGTTATTAAGTTGGTTAGTTTGAATTAAGTTGGCAAGGTAATGGTCATGAAGGGGTCCTGAGGTGGTTTAGGGGTTGGTGTGACATTTAAAACTATAGTGTATAGATTTCTATTGTCTACATTAGTTGTAATGCTTGTGCTTAGATTTAATGCTAGTTTTGACTAGTTCTTTAATTAGTACCTTGATTATGATTTGATAAAGTAAGCTTGATGATCCCTTTGTTAATAAGGTCTCACCTGATAAATAAACCTTTTCAGTGATCTCTTTAATGGTATGTGCTGACCAAAATTTGACACTATAGGTCAAATTTGGACCCCTATAGGTAAAAATTGATATTTATATGTTTATAAGGGTCTAATATGTTTTCATAGGTTGTGTTATAGTCCATTTAATGTAATTTAATTCCATTTTAGCCTTAATCATGGTCTATTTAGTCTATATGTCATTTTGAGTCACTTAGTAGCTATATAGGGGTCAAAAATTCAAGTGGCATGGTTTTAAAGGTATCTAAGTGTCTTTGTTTTCCTTAAAAAATCAAAAAAATCAAATTCCCTATTAATAATGTTAGTCCCATCTGAAATTTTTAGGTTATCTAATTGAAAATTAAGAAACCAATTGAAGAAGGAGAATTTTGGCACTTGTACAACCCATAAGGGAATGTGACACATGGGAGAAGGTCATTTAATGGATATTAATCTTACTAAAATTCATATAAATTCTTTAAATTATTTTAAATTTTTAAAAAAGGTCCAAAACCATTTTTTTCCTTCTTTACCCTTTTAGACACATAGAAATGGTCAATAGGTTTATGCTTAGTACAGCCAGGTGAAGAGGTTTCAGAACAAACACCTTTAGGGGGTGATATTATACTTAGAGATATTTATTTTCATAAAAAAAAATTAAAATATTGGTCAATTTTTATTTATTAATAATCTCTAATAAGTTGACTATGTTTTTATGCTCATTGTCTCCTACACCTTATAGGTTTTGCTATAATTTGGAAAATTCCATACAATATAGTTGGTGATGTTGATTCCATATGATGTTGGCTCTCTCATAAAATTATCTATATGATTTTTTATTTGTTGCAAGGTGTTTTTATAGGTAAATCATGTCATGTTCCAGGAAAGTGCAACCATGTGAGATCTCAATCAAGTTTCCTTGTTTGTAGAATGATTGGTTATCTGAAAGGGTCTCAAGTGAATGTGATATGATGTTTACCATGTTTTTATTCCATAATTATCACCTCAATACTTTTTTAATCTCACAACACCATACTTTATCAAACTTTCAATCTTGTCATACTCATAGTCAACTCTTTACCCATTCTCACTTAAAGTCATAGGGAATCACATGTATGGAGCCTATTTAGCATGAATCATGGAAGTGTAATAAAAGTATCAATATTTTTAACATGCTCTCATATCAATAATATCAATTAAAACCTTCACTTGTCAATAATAAGAGACTATGATAGTTAACTCAAACATACACACATTTTATCATGAGCATGCACCTACAGATGCCACACAGAGAGAGTATAACATTAAAATGAAGATGCCTTGACTTGATATAAATCTTCACAGGTTGGAGGGGATTAATTTTAACATTAGAATAATATATAATGATTTTTGAAGTTCATACACCATGTGTATGATTCATGTTTCTGCCCATTGCCCTATTTATAGCTCCATTAGCACCTATAGGAGAGAAAAAATACTAAAATAGAGTTTTGGACCTTGATTAAAGTATTTCATGATGAAGGAATTGTGTTTTGAAAATTTTACAAGGACTAAAAATCAATGGAAGGTCTGAACCCCAAGTCCACTACCTAAACTCATATTTACTACCTATATATGATAATGTCCACCTACAAGTGGCACTAGTAGAGGATTGGGAACTCTTAATCGAAGAGATTAGAAAATTTGGAACCCTTATTGAATTCTTAAAATGATGAGGATACAATATAATACATAATTTTTATGTTAATTAGGTAGGTAAGGAGTGATGAACCCTTCAGAGGTTAGATGATTGAGTTCAAGGACATTTTCCCCAAAAGGTGAAAATAGAGGTCTAGGCCATTTTGTCAAAATCTTATAACAAAGTTATCAATAGTTTTTAGGCATCATAATTATCAAACCCTGTAACATATACATAGGAGAGGATATTTGTAAAATGGGTGAGGCATTTGACTAATGGAGGGTGGTTGGTGGAAAGTTCAAAGTTGCCTAATTGAACACTAAAATCCTACATTGACATCTACAAGATTTGAATCTTTGAGTGACCTTGTATTCCAAGTTGGTACTAGACCATGAAAACATGATTGAATGGTTCAAAATATTTGAAAGGAGTAATAATTATCTAAAGGCAACTTAAAGAGAATGATATATTGTGTTTTGTTTCCCATATGCACCTATAAATCTCCCACCATTCAAAATACTCACCTATAACTGACTGAGAGGTGATAGTGAGCTTGAAAAAAATGGTTGGAAGGTATGGGAATGAATGGTAAAGGTATAGACATGACTTGGTGTGGTCATAAATACCTTGATAAAATATTCAAACACTATACCCAAGGTTTAAACAAGCATGACCACCTATAGGTGCCCCTCTATGACAAGAACATAGTCATACCTAATGGAGCCAAAGCATGGTTGAAGATGTAGACATAGAAAGTGATAGGGTTGGTAAACATGATAAACACTTGAAAATTAAAATTGGAAGAAATAACTCTAATTAAGTAATGCATAATCTACTTCCTAAACCCTACACAACCTACCTTACCAAGGACCTATTCTAGATTTTGAAAAAGTTAAAAGGTAAAATGATATGACCAAAGTCTGAAATTTTGTGTAGAAGGTATTTGTAACTTGGAGAAGCCCCTCAAATATTTGTTTTTTCTATAAAAATAGGGGAATTTCCCTCTGTTTTGTCTCACACAGAGGGCACACCCTTTTGTGAGCAAACCCTTCATTTCTGAGAAAGGGGAAGAAAGGAATGGACCAAGAACTAGGTGAACCTTGAAAGAAGGTGTAAAAATTTGGAAAACACCTAGACGAACATGGAAAACAAGGAACATAAGGGAGAAAACCAATAGGGTGATCTAAACCCTCAAGTATGTAAATAGACCTATTAGTCAGGGTTTAATCCTAGTGCCCAAATAGAAGGTCACTATTATTTCTAGCCTTAGGTGGGAATTTTAACCTATTAGATCATGTTTATGGAGTCATGATAGACGTTTTAAATCTTCCCACTTGTATAGAAATCACAAGGAATCCATTTTTCTCAGAGACAACTCTGGGGTATGCAAAATGAAGGTTAAATCTTGATAGGCTAATTTTAAATGCTTACTTCTTCTTGGAGGTTATGCATGGAGATCTAAGAAGTTTAGAGAAGTTGATAGGGGTAACACACATTTATCTTATGTATTTTTTTTGTAACTCTAATGTTCCATCTTTATGAATGAAGATTAAGAGCTTAAAAGACCTAAAACCCTACTAAACCTTAAAAATGAACTAATTGGGAAAACGAAGATGGAGAGCTACCCATATGGACCAGTTTCCCTAAAAAAGTTATTGTCTGATATATGAGACTTCTCAAGATACTCCCCATCCTTTTTGATTGTATAGAATTGTATAGATGGAGTAAAAAATAGCATTTTTTGATAATTTTTGTGTTTTTACAGATTCTAGGAAGAGTCTAAAGATGTCAATCACATGGAAGGAAATATTGAGACTTGAGATAACTCCCCATGTCCTTTAATGCTTTATAACAACTCTTAGGTGCCTTATCAAGAGATCTCATCTCAACCAATCAAAACTAGCATAATGAACATGATAGTGAAAAGGGTGAAAAACTTCAAGTAAGTTGCTTTTAAGGTGTGCCTAATGCATCCAAGGCCATGGATGGCCTTGAAACATGTAATTCACCACCTTATATGTATTTTCATGAAAACCTAAAGCCTTTTTGGAAGCCAAGTGTGTAAGGTGTGTGAAATAGGGAGTTTTTTTTACTACAAGCATTGATGGCTCATTTTTAGAGGAAGTTAGGTGATTAGGAATGCATCCAATGCATGAAAAATCATTTAAATAACCCCTCGCTCTTATTTAAATAATTATATATGTCCCTAGTTAGTTTTGGGATGTTTTAAAAGGAGGGAATGATGAAAATAGTTTTTTTGTGAAGAATGGGAACTCCTATGCCACATTTCATGAGTTGCATAGTCTGGAAAGCCATTTATCCTATTAGACCTTGTATGGTATATATCCTACTTCATTATTATACACATTTAAATCCTCCTCTCATCATGACAAGTATTCAAGTGACCTTTGGACTCCTCTTTTCCCACTTCTCTCCCAAATTCTATAAGTAGTGACTTTTTGGGCTCTTTTTGGTAGCCTCTATTGGTTAATGGTTAAACCTTGGCCATTTTTTTATTTTAATGTCTCTTAAATAAATAATAAAGTGAATTTTCCTACTTAAATGATATATAATTGAGTCTTGTTGTAATTTTGTTGATCTTGTCTAGTAAAAGATAGTATTTTCTAGGATGTTGTCTTTGATTGTCTACCAAGTATATAGAAGAGTAATTGTTATAGGTCTTTGTTAGTGTTATTTCTTAGTTTATGAGATTTTTAGAAGTGGTTTATGATTTTATTCTCCAAATAATAATAATTATCCCTCTTAATCATCAATATACCTCTTAAACTTAGCATATGAAGCATTGATGTAACAATATGTCTTGAGTTGTGAGTTATATGTGAAACAAGATTTAATTTTCTCTAAGTAGTATAATTTTAGTCAATAAGAGGAAAATAATTATTTTTGCATCACTTTTTATCTTTTTTATTTTTTTCTTATTAACCCTTTTCATGTAAAGTTGATAAGTAAAGAAGTGTTCAAAGAGTGCATCAAGGGAACTAGCCATTTTAGAGTCTCATCTAGCCTATTGCTTACCCACAACTTATGAGATGTTTCCATTGTGATACTTGGATGATGAGAGATGATACATCTCCTAAAGGGGTGAAAATCCAAGTGACAACAATTTTTGGCATGCCCAATAGGACTCTAAGTCTTAGAAAATTGTCCAAGATTGGTGTTGATCTTGGCATATTTATAGTTGCAAGAACATCTATATTCAGTACCTAGAAACTCCACTAAGTTTTCAACTCTTTGGTTATTTATGGTCCTTATTTTCCTTGTCAAAGGTGACCACTAGGTCTACTGTTAAAGATATACCTTTTGAATTTGTGAAATTGCCTTGTTATTCTACCAAGAGGTTGAGATTTGTGAATACTCATCCTTATTCAAGGGAGTTGGTTTTTAATAAACCAAGTAGAAGTCTCTTGTTTGGTTCAACCCCTAATAATAAAAATCTACATTACAATATGGATAGAAGTATACCTTTTTTAACCTTCATTGGATCATCTCCTTTGAATCTTGCCCAATATGACCAAATTCTTGGAGTAACCATTAAAAGTGTTCCATGTTTTAGTGAAGAAGGTCCTATTACTCCCATTCAACACATTAAAAACATGGAAATTTTCTATAATATACATAATATCACTCAAAATAATGTAGCCATTAGGATATTGGCATTGTATTTTAAAGGGAAAGCTTTAGATTGGTATGGAACTCTACTTCATGTTTCCATTACTTCATGGGATAAACTAAGAAATATATTGCCTAAGAGCTTTAAAAAGAAGAGTGGTTGTTTGTCACTAGCTAAGAAATTTACCACTATCAAGAGGGCTCCTCAAGAGTTAATGTAAGATTTTAACTCTAGATTTCAAAATACATAGGATAGGATCCCAACCCTTGTGAGACCCACTCCAAATTATGCCTTCTTGTATTACCTAAAAGCATTAAATAGTGATGTAGCCATGATGATCTAATATATGGGTGGGAATACACTACCTGGTGCCTATGAGATATATATTAATGATGACAATTGTCTTGTTCAAGAAATAAATATTTATCATAGATCACCAATGCCATTGTATCCTAATTTTCAGCCTCCTAGTCAAATTGCATTACCTACCTTGGCTCCTTTACCTAATAGCCAAGAGAAGTCTCCCTTTGCCCCTACCAATGAGATTCATGAAGTCAAGAGTTTGATTCAAAGTGTTAGTAATGAGTTGGTTTCTCTCAAAATACAACAAGCCCAATATTATAGGCCTTATCATCCTTACAACCAGTTTGGACAAGTAAGTAGGCGTCCTTTTCAAGCTAATGCTCAAGGTTAAGGTCAAATAACTCAAGCTAGACCTTACCAAAGTTCCAATCCTAATACCCCATCATATTATAGAACTCTTATTCCTATTAAAAATAATAGTGTTCAATAACAACCATGGTACCCTTCCTATAACCAAAATCAAGGCCAAGTTTCATATGTCAATGAAAGGGCTAGTCAAGTCATGATAATACAAGGTGGTCAAGTACCTCAAGTTCCCAATTTTGAGGTGCCAATACAAAATGGAATGGAAAATGGAAAAACACAATATATTTATACTCTTATTAATAATTTATAGGGAGAATTTTGTGCCATGAATCTTTTGGGAAGTTCAAATAATGTGAATGCTAGTGTATCCTCTAACACTAGATCTAAGAAGAGGGTTATTGAAGAGGTACAAGTGACAAATCAAGGACTTGTTTTAACTCATCCATCACCCCCAATGGTAGGTGGGTCTAACTCAAATACTAAGGTGTATGAAAATCAAAAATATCATAATTAAGGATTAGCTCCTACACATCTATCTTCATATGCTAAAACATAAGGTACTAGTGCTTCCAAAGAGCAATTCAAGATGAACAATCCTTCTATCAATGTTGTGGATCAAATGAAGAAGTTACATGTGAATATTTCATTATGGGACTCATTGAGAATACTAGGAAAAAAATATTTTATCCAAAATGAATTGATTGGACTAAGTAAACCAGTTGGATCCATAAGGACTAAAAAAATTGTTTTGGTGAATGGAACTCAACCCATTAATGGACAAATAAATAAAACTGATAAGACTCCTTTCTATCTATCCTTGACCATTGGTGATTATTTAGTCCATAATTTTATCATATATAGTGGTGATAGTACCTCAGTCATGCCTATGACAATAGAGGATAAACTAGGTCTCAAGTATGAACTATTAGTAATTTAACCTATCAAGGCCAAACTACTACTCTTATCATACAAAACTTTCCTAAAACTGGTCATAGCCTTTTAAAGTTGGTCAAACCAAGGAATTGTGGCATAAAAATCACTAATTTTGGTAAAAATTTGAAAAAATGTATTGTAAATGGGTCATTATCATTTAAAAAGAGCATTGTCAAGTTCAAATATGCAGACAATCCATGCATAGGGATCAATTTTAAGAGAAAAATAAACATTCTGGGAGCTACAAGTGGTTTCAGGACCTCAAATTTTTTAAAAAAGGTAATTATGAGTTGGATAACCTTATCTAAAATTTTAATATCCATTGGACAAGTGGAGATACTCACTATTTTTTAACAGTCCTTAGCATGTCTATTAGAGATCACCATTGCAGTAGGCATCATTTTGGAGTGCTATAAAAGTTTTTAAGTCTAGGTAAAAGTTTAAAAATCATGGAATAATGTTTTTAAATCATAATCATACCTTTAAATAGTTTCAAAACTCTAAATTTTAAGCAAACCATGCTCATATAGGGTTTTACAAGCAAACAGGCATAAAGGCTAAAAAAGTTTTTTTTTTTTTTTTTTTTTCACTTTTTTTTATTTTAAATAAAAATGTGATTTCAGAGTTTTTTTATATCATGGTACATCCCCCATGATGATTTTTTAATGAATTGGGAATAATTTTAATATTTATTTTAATTTTGGTGAAATTTTCATTTTTTTAGTTTTAGACACCCTTCCTAGCCTCCTGTTTAGATGTTCATATCTTTCATCACGTATAAATTTTGGATAAAATATATTAGTATGTTTTTATTAATCACATTTAAATATATTTAATGAAAAAATTATAATATTTTAGTGATTTTTCTTTGTGAACAAACATTAAGAGTGTAGGCAGCTTAGAATGCAGTCAAAACCCTACATGCAGATTCCTCCATGTGGTAAATTTTTATATATTTGAAATGAGAACCCAATATTTTTAGGTATGTTTGGGGGTTAATTTTTATACACATAAATGGAAAAAAAAAATATATTTGGAGGTTTGTACTTCATGAACCATCATTTTGAAAACTAGTTTTGAAAAAAAATTGATTTTATTTCCATAAAATCATATTTTATCAACCTTAAATCTTTTAAAATTTCAATTAAACTCATATATTATTCTATAAATGATAATTTTATGCATGGAGATGTACGGATGAGGGCATAAATTATGTTTTTTGGGGAAAAAATCAAGTAAAATGAAGTACAAGACACTTAAATGAAATATAATTAATGGAGATAAAATAATAATACTTTTTATTAATTAGAAAATTTTATTTTTTTCATAAATCATCCCATAAGTGTCCAAACTAGCTCAATCAAAATGGCCAATTTGTAGGAAAATGGAGTAAAATAGGCCTAATCAACCCTGTTGACTGAATGGTGAATGTTTTCTCATCAAAATTAAATATATTGTGATGCAAAAAGTTTTTAAAGGTATATTTAATTATTTTTTCAGTTTTCATTGTATCTTTTTTTAGGTTTAATGTAGTCCAAATGCAAGAAGATATGCTATTAGTCTTAATTGGCCTAATAAGCCTAATTGGTCAATCAAACAAGTAAAGAATGGCATTGAAAATATATCAAATGAATTAATTTTGGAGTTACCACATGGAATATATGTTTTTTAATTTGATATATTATTCTCAAGTCAATCCATAAGTTTAAATTCATGAAAGTTGAGCTCAAGTTGAGTTAACTAGTCCTTAAGGGTCAAATCTCTTCGGTTGACTAGTTTGACTAGTTTCATGCATCTCCCATGCTTTTCATGCAATATAAAGACTTTAAATAACTTAAAATATGGAGTTATCTTATAATTTATTATTTATTTTTATTCAAGGTTGACAAGTCAATATGGGCCCACCACTTTTCAAATCTATGCTAAAAATGAAGAACATGCAATTTTTGAAGACTTGGAGGATTTTAAAGCCTTTATTTAATATTATAAAAGTATTTTAGTCTTTTTTTAACTCAAATAAAACTAAACATTCTATTTGACATGCTAATCTATCTTTAGTTAAGGTTTTAGATTTATATATTGGCTTTTTCAAGCTATTTTTCATGAATTCCTAAAGCAAAGCAAAAATTGTAATTGACACCATTTATCAAATAAAGAATATTTTTTGCATATGTTTTTTTGGATCAGAATAGAGTTTTTTTTTTTTGATTTTTTAATAGCATATAAGTGAGATATATATCCCCTTTTTTATGTCATTTCCTCACCTACTGTGAAAATCTCATCCTCTACAGGTCATTTGTAGAGCTAGGAATAAAATTTGCTTTGCAAGCTTCTTTCAAGCCTTCTTTTGAAACACTTATGTTCAAGATTGAATGCAGAGTTTTATTTTAGATTTATATGTGTGTCTTAATTTCATAAATATTTCAAATAATATCAATCATTTAGGTGCATCATCCCATTTAGATAGGATTTTCCATTTTAGTTTCTTTTTCCCTTTTCATCCCCAAAAATCAAAATAGATCTTAAGGGAACCAGTCCTCTCTAGAGGTTATTCTCAATATAGAGTCACCCACACTTTGAGTAGTTACAATTGTATCATCTGGAGAGAATGTGTGCCTTTTACATATTCAAATAGTGTGCACTCTAGAGTGATAACATGAACTAATGGCTAAAGGAGTTCTACAATTAGAGGGGTCACCAGTAAAGATCTTGGGAGTAGTCAAGAATTTGAATTTGAATTTATATTCTTATCCTAATTTATCCATCTCTCATTATGTGTTTGTTTCAAATTTACCCCCATAATTTTATTTTTGTTTGTCAAGAGATTTTATAATCAAAATAGGTAGATACTTGATAGAAAATTGGTCATACATGGTTTTCAAAACAAGGTATGGTACCAAGGTAAAGATTGAATCATAAACTCTTTGTCACAATCATTTATATCCCTACACACCTAAAGTTTCAAATTTCAATTATATTATTCTTGATGAGGAAGAACTTCACATGGATCAATCTCCAACTTATTTTCTTGAGGGAGTTTTTGATATACATCTAGATGAATGGGGAGTTGAAAATTATGAACATGATCCTTATAATTCATAGAAGAAGATGGTATTGGAGTGTAGTATCTTCATGAATAATACTATTTCATGCCATATTTGATGAAGCCAAATGAGACTACAAGTGGTCAATGGAAACTATTTTTTGATGGATCAAGAGCAAGGTTGGATCAGGTGGTGGAGAAATGTTTGCATATCTATCCAAGGAAAGGTATTATTCTACTTTCATATTTCAATTCAGTTGTACTTGTAATGCAGTAGTATAATATGAGGCACTCATTCATTGCCTTTAGTGGGATATAAAAAGGAGGTGTGAATGAGTTACAAGTTTATGGTGATAGTGAGCTGATTATGAATCAAGTGAGAGGTCAAAATATGACTAAGAAATCTTTGCTTAAATTCTATAAGCATAGAGTGTTGAATCTTATAGGATATTTCCAAGCTTTCAACATTAAATATATAACAAGAGAAGATAAAAAACATGATAATATGTTGGTAGCCATTGGAGCTCAGTTTCATGTTCCAAAGGGGATAAGAGATGACAAGAACCAACCTCATATCAAAGTGATTGTAAGGCACTCTATACCTAATAATGTCACTAATTAGCAAGTATTTTATAGTGACCAGAAAATATCTCTTTTTCTACAAGAGGAGGCTAAGTTTTTCTCAAATAAATAGTCCAAACTATAGCAACAATATGGAGGGAAGTTTGTACAATTGAAGATAAACAAGATCCCTAAGGTCTTAGTCACACTTGAAAGTATTTTTAATGATGATGATCAACTAAATAAGGAAAAGGTAAGCATGTCTACTAAACAAGAAAACTATGAGAGAGTATAAATATTCAAAGATAAGTTACTTGCTCTTGGGAAGGTATGTACAAGATAAAAAAGCTATGCTTTCATTGAATTATGCAATATATATATATATATATATATATATATATATATATATATATATATATATATCTTTGCATGGGAATATATTGATTTAAAAGGTTTTGATCCAAATATATATCAACATACCATAGAGTTAGATTAGAATACTAAGCCTATCAATAAAAATCAAAGTCCAATCAATCCTAAGATTAAGCCTCTTATGAGAAAGGAGCTTACAAAGTTGATTAAGTCTAAGATCATGTTTCCTATTAAGCATTCATCTTGGTTAGCAAACTTAGTCCCCAAAAGGAAGAAGAATGGGGAGATTAGTTTATGTGTTAACTTAAAATATTTGAATAGATTTTTCTTGAAGGACCATTATCTTCTTCCTTTCATGGAATAAATTTTGCAAGTTGTGGCAGGTAGTGAAAGGTTCTCACTCCTTGATGGATATTAAGGGTATAATCAGATTTTTGTAAAGGAGATCAATACAAGACAACCTTTACCACTAAATTTGTCACATATTCTTATAATAAAATGTCATTTGGTTTGTCTAATGCTAGGGAAACCTTTCAACATGAAATGGATATGGATTTTCAAGGCTTAATAAATGATATAGTGATGGTGTATCTTGATGATATCATGGTCTTCTCCAAGGATGCAAAGGATCATTTGAATCATCTTAGGAAGGTTTTTGAGAAATACAGAAAGTTTTAAATCTCTATTAATCCAAATAAGTGTGTGTTTTTTGTTCATGAAGGAAAAATTTTGGGACACATTGTCTCAAATAAAGGTCTATCCACAGATATTGACAGGGTGAGTGCAATCTTGGCATTGACTTTACCCAAACACAAGAAAGTTTTGTAAAGCTTATTTGGAAAAATAAATTTCATACAGAGGTTTATTCCTAATTTTTATAATTTATTCAATCCTCTAACCTCTATGATAATGAAAGATGAAGTGTTTACTTGGACAAGGAGAAGGAAAGAGAATTTTGAAGATATCAAGCAAGTTATTGCTCAAGATTCAACTCTTGCAAGTCCTAATTTATCAAAGGATTTCAAATTATATACTTTTTGAAATGAAGAAGTAATCTCTGACATGCTCACTCAATCAAATGAAGAAAACTTGGATTATCGTATTTCTTTTTTTAGTCAAGGATTAGAAGGCTATGAGGTAAGATACACTTATGTTGAGAAGCAAATAATTTGAATTGTTAGAATCCTAAATTTGTTTAGGCACATGTTATATAACAAAAATATTCATATATTGGTACCTCATCATAATTTCAAAGACTTCCTTTTTAGTAGAGATTTGAATGAAAAAAGATTTGGTTGGATTACAAAAGTAATGGAGTATGATGTAGAAATCAAGACAACCAAGCTAGTGAAAGGGAAGGGGTTATGTGAACACCTTAATTTAGATTTAAAAGAAAAAAAGGAAGTTGTTTTAACCCTTAAAGATGATCATATGATTTCTACATCCTCACCAATGAGGATTTGGACACAAGAAATGATCAATTTTCTTCAAATCGATGAATGCCCACAAGGCCTAGATAGAGACAAAAGAAGGTACTTCAGATTACAATCTAATTATTATGTAATTGTTGATGGAATATTATTTAAGAAAGATTTATTAGGTGTACTATTGAAATGTGCTGAATTAGATCAGGTTTAGAAGATATTGTTTGAGTTTCATGATGGACTCATAGGTGGTCACTTTCCTCTAGGGACCACAACTGCCAAGATTATGAGAGCTAGCTATTTTTAGTCTAGTTTGTTTAAGATACCCACACTTGGGTAAGTAAATGTCAAAAATGTTTTCTATTTGATGGAAATAAAAATATTTCAACCTTAATTCTTCATCCAATATAAGTAGACCAACCTTTTATGCAATGGGGTCTAACCCACCTTCTAGTGTTGGTCACAAGTGGGTGTTAGCTACCATAGGTTGATTTACAAGATGGGTGGAGGCTATAAATCTAAATGAAGAAAATGAAAGTTCATTTTTATACTTCTATGAATGCATAGTGACAAGATTTGGGGCTCCTTCAATAATCATTTTAGACAATGCATTAGCATTCCTTGGAATCAAGATAAGTGAATGGGATTTGAAACATGGTATTTATCTTAGTACTTCCTCCAACTATTATCTACAAGGGAATAGACTAGTTGTGTCCATTAATAATAATATAATTAGGATTATCAAGTTAAAAATGGAGGAAAACCAAAGAAATTGGCATTCCAAATTGAAGATGTCTCTTTGGGTTAATAGAATCACCCCTAAGAGAGCCATTAGAAACTCACCATATACACTTGTTTATGGAAGAGAGGATAGATTTCTTATTTCACTTGAATTAATAGCTTTAGATTTTACTTACCAGCTAGAGTTGATGGAAAATGAAAATATGGAGTTTATATGATGTGAGTTGATGGAGCTTGAAGAAAAAAGAGATCAAGCTTTGCAAACTATGAGAGGTCACAAAGATCAAACAAAGAGATATTCTGATAAGAAAGTCATGTCAATAATATTACAAGTGGAAATTGTTCTAAAGTGGGATGAAGATAGGGCTAAGCCTGGAAAACACATAAATTTTGATGTTTTGTGGAGTGGCCCTTATATCAACACTAAATACAAGCAACACAATGTTTTCCAACTCTAAAATATGGATAGAAAGGAGCTTCATAAACCAGTCAATGGGATCTATCTTAAACATTGCTACTAAATTCCTCTCCTCTCTTTGTACATAGCTGTTATTTTTCTTATTTTCCCTAAGTGCTTGTGCACATGTGTGAGTCTTGTTGGTGTCTTACTTTATTTTATGTTGTTTGGTGTAGTTTGGTTGTTTTGTTTGTGTTTTAGGCAAATCCTCACTAGTTGTATTCAATAATTCATTGAATCCCTTGGCCCATAGATAAGGCTACTAATCTTAGTATATCAGGCATATGACCCTTAAGAGTCACCATTTCTATTGACCAAAATTTGACCCTATAGGTCAAATTTGGACCCCTATAGGTAAAAAATTGATCTTTAGAAGTTTATAATGGTTTAATATATTTTCATAAAGTGTGTTATAGTCTATTTTATGTGATTTAATTCCATTTTATCCTTGGTCATGGTCTATTTAGTCTATATGTCTTTTGAGTCACATAGTAGCCATTTAGGGGTCATAATTACACATGGCATAGTTTTCAAGGTGTCCAAGTGTCTTGGTTTTCTTTCAAATGTCTAAGAGGTCAGATTACCTATCATTAATGTCAGTTCCATCTAAAATTTGCAAGTTATCTAACTGAGATTCAAGAAACTAACTAAAAATAGAGTAGTTTGGCACTTGTATGGCCCATAATGGAATGTGACACATGGGATAAGGTAATTTAATGTATATTAATCTTACTCAAATTAATATAAATTCTTGGCATGATTTGGAAGTTCTAAAAAAATTCTAAAATTATTTTTCTCCTTCTTCACCATTCTAAACACATAGAAATGGTCAGCAAGTTTATACTTAGTACACTGAGTTGAAGAGGTTTCAGACCAAACACCTTTAGATGGTGATAGTAAAATCAGAAATATTCATTTTAATAACAATTTTTCAAATATTTTTCAATTGTGATTTATGAATAATCTTTAACAAGTTGACTAAGTTTTTTTGCTCACTATTTCTTGCACCCTATAGGCTTTGCTCTAATTTGGACAAGTACGTACAATCCAATTGGTGATGTTGATTCTAGATGATTTTTGATCTCTCTTAAAATTTTATATATGCTTGGTTTCATTTTTAAATGTTTTTTGATAGGAAAATCATCTCATGTTGTAGGAAAGTGCCACCATGTGATATCTCAATCAAGTTTCTTTGTTTTTAGAATACTTGGTTCTCTACAAGGGTCTCATGTGAATGGGATATAATGTTTACCATGTTTAAATTCTATATTTATCACCTCCCTCCATGTTTAATCTCATAACAACATTATTTTATCAAACATTCAGTCTTTCCATACTCATAGTCAACTCTTTACCCATTCTCATTTGCAGTCATAGCGAATCACGTGTATGGAGCTTGTTTATCATGATTCATGGAAGTGTAATGAAACTATGAATATGTGTAACACACTCTAATATAATTAATATAAATTAAAACCTTCACTTGTCAATAAGAAGAGAATATTATTATTATCTCAAACATACACATTGTCTACCATGAACATGTACCTAAAGGTGTTATGGAGAGAGAGAGTATCATGTTGAAATGAAGCTCCCTTAACTTGTTATAAGTCTTCACAAGTTAGAGGGGATTAATTTTAACATTTAAAGGATATTTAATTATTTTTTAAGTTTCATACACCATGTGTATGATTCATGTTTTTACCTACTACCATATCTACAGTTCCATTAGCACCTACAAGAGAGCAAAAATACTAAAATGGAGTTTTGGACCTTGATTCAGGTATTTCATGATGAAAGAATTATGTTTTGAAATTTTGAAAAGGTCTAAGAATAAATGGAATGTTTTCACCCCATGTCCACTTCCTAAACTCATATTTACTACCTGTACATGATAATGTCCACCTATAGATGGCACTAACAAAAGATTGAGAACTCTTAATGGAGGAGATTAGACAATTTGGAACCCTTATTGAAGTCTTAGAATGATTTAGAAACCCTATAATACATGATTGGTATGTTAAGTGGGTAGGTAAGGAGTGAGGAACCCTTTACAGGTCAGATGACTGAGTTCAGGGACATTTTCCCCAGAAGGTGAAAATAGAGGTCTGGGCCATTTTGTTAAAATATTATAACAAGGTTATCAATATTTTTGAGGCATCATAATGATCAAAATATATAACTTCTACATAAGATAGGATATATGAAAAATTGGTGATGCATTTAACCAATGGAGGGTGGTTTTTGGAAGGCTCAAAGTTACTTATTTGAATATTAAAATCTTGCATTGACATCTACAGGATTTGAATCCTTGAGTGACCTTATACTCCAAGTTGGTACTAGACCATGAAATCATGATTAAATGGTTAAAAATATTTTAAATTAGTAATAATAATCTAAATTCCACTTAAAAATAATTATATATTGTGTTTTGTTTCCCATACACACCTATAGGTGTCCCATCATTCAAAATACTCACCTACAACTGACTAAGAGGTGACAGTGAGCTTGAAAAAATGGTTATAAGATATGGAAATGAATTTTAAAGGTATAAAAATGAATTTATGTGGTCAAAAACACCTTAATAAAATATTTAAACACCATGCCCAAGGTTCAAACAAGCATGAACACCTACAGGTGCCCCTCCATGACAAGGACACAACTAATGGATCCAAAGCAAGGTTGAAGATGCAGACATAAAAAGTGATAGGGTTGGTAAACATGATAAAAACTTGAAAATTAAAATTTATACCCAATTATACACCAATATAATGAAAATAAGGGAATAAATAACTCTAATCAGGTAATGCATAGTCTACATCTAAAACCTGCATAGTCTGCCTTCTTAGGGGCCTATTTTGCATTTTACAAGAGTTAAAATGTCAAATGATATGAAAAAAGGATTAAATTTTTTGTATAATGTATTTATAAATTTTATAATCCCATACAACATTTTTTTATCTAGACAAATAGGGTAAGTTCCCTTTGTTTTATCTCAAATAGAGGGCACTCCCTTTTGTGAGAAAACCCTTCATTTCTAAGAAAGGGTATAAAGGAATGGACTAGGACCTAGGATAACCTTGAAATAAGGTGTATAAATTTGGAAAACACTTATAAAAACATTTAAAACTAAACATAGAAGGTAGAAACTCAAAAATATGCTCTAAACCCTCAAGTATGCAAATAGGCTTGTTAGGTAGGGTTTAAGCCTAGTGCCCAAATGGAAGGTCACTATTATTTATATCCTTAGGTAGGAATTATAACCTGTTTGATCATGTTTATAGAGTCATTATAGACGTGTTAAATCTTACAACTTGTATATAAATCACAAGGAATCCATTTTTGGGCTCAGAGACAACTCAGGGGTATGTAGAATGAAGGTCAAAGCTCGATAGGCTAATTTGAAATGCTTACATCTTATTGGAGGTTGTGCATGGATACAATAAATTTATATAATGTGATAGGGTTACTATAAATTTATCTTGTGGAATTTTTTTGCAAATCCAATGTTCCATGTTTATGAACAAAGCTTAAGAGCTTAAAAGACCTAAAACCCTACTAAACCCTTGAAAATGAATTGATTGGGAAAAGGAAGATGGAGATATGACATAAAATACTAGTTTGCATAGAAAAGTGATTGGATGATTTATGGGAATCTCTCAGGATGCTCCCCATCCTTTTAGATTGTATGGAATTGTACGAATGGAGTATAAAATAGGGTTTTCTTGACAATTTTTATGGTTTTTAAGGTTCTAAAAAGAGTCTAAAGATGCTAATCACATGGGAGGAAATATTGAGACTTAAGATAATTCTAAATGTACATTTCATGATTTATAACAACTCTTATGTGCATTATCAAGAGCTCATCATCTTAGCTAGTCAGAATTGGGATAGTGAACTTGATAGTGAGAAGGGTGAAAAACTTCAAGTAAGATTTTTTTAAGGTGTACCTAATGCATCCAATGCCATAGATGGCCTTGAAACATTTCATTCACCACCTTTTATGGATTTTCATGAAAAACTAAAGCCTTTTTGGAAGCCAAGTGTGCAAGGTGTGTGAAATAGGGAGTTTTTTTTACCGCTTGCAGTGATGACTCACTTTTAGAGGAATCTAGGTGAGTAGGAATGAAAACAATGCATAAAAAATAATTTCCATAAGCCCTCCAATCAGTTAAATAATTATATCTATCCCTAGTTAGTTTTGATATTTTCCAAAAGGGGGGAATGATGAAGACAATTTTCTTATGCAAAATGGGAACTCCTATGCCATATTTCATGAGTTGTATACTTTGAAAAGCCATTTTTCCTATCAAACCTTGCATGATATATCTCATAATTCATTATTAAATACATGTAAATATTATTCTCATCATGACAAGTGTTTAAGTGACCTTTGGACTCCTCTTTCCCTTCTTCTCTCCCAAATTATATAAGTAGAGACTATTTGGGCTCTTTTGGGTAACTTCCATTGGTTAATGGTGAAACCCTTGCCATTTTTGTATTAAAATATATCTTGAATCAATAATAAAGTGAATTTTTTTACTTACATGCTTCATAATTGAGTCTTTTTGTAATCTTGTTGATCTAGTCTAGTAAAAGATAGTCTTTTCAAGCATGTTGTCTTTGATGGTCCTCCAAGTATATAGAAGAGTGATTGTTATAGGTCTTTATTAGTTTTATTTCTTAGTGTATGAGAGTTTTAGAAGTGGTTTATGATTTTATTCTCCAAAGGATCATCATTATCCCTCTTAAGCATCAATATGCCTTATGAACCTAGTATATGAAGCATTAATGTAACAAACTATCTTGAGTTGTGATTTATGTGTAAAAGAAGCTTTGATATTCTATAAATAGTATAAGTTCAGTCAATAAGAGGAAAATAATTATTGGTGCATTACCTTTTATCTTTTTTAGTCTGTTCTTCTTAACCTTTTTCATGAAAAGTTGATAAGTAAAGAAGTGTTCAAAGAGTGCATTAAGGGAACTACCCCTTTAGAGATTCATCTCACCTATTGATTACCCAAAACTTGTGAGATGTTTCCATTGTGCCACTTGAATGAGGAGAGATGAAACATCTCCTTAAGGGCTGGAAATCCAATTTATAATATTATGTGTACCTTGTAGTTCTATATTATAAGATATCTCACTATGCAAATTTTCAGTGAATACATCGACTAATTGTGTTTGGTAAACTATGAGTGAATTGGATTGCAAGGGATCTCCATCACTATAGGTAAATTGTAAAACTCTCACCAAAATTTTGATTAGCTTGTGTTAATTCAACCAATGAAATCCCATACTCAATATTATATGAAAAATGCTACATAAACTTGTCTAAAATATCAATAAAATATGATATATAATTCTTGGGAAACTTCAAAAACCATTCCAAGGCTTGTCTTGCTATACTCCTTGGGAAAAATAATAAAAGGAATATGTCACTATATGTCACCTTTCTCCTTGCATTTTTAAAATTTTGATGGTTTATATCTTGGAGGAAATGGTATCTACAAGTAATCCATGTTAAATAGATAAGAACACACGTCATCCAACTTAAACTATTTGGTTTGTTTCCCAGCTTAGATGGTAACAATTGCATCTTTCATCTATTATAGTTCTTGGGCTAGGAAACTAGATAGAACATTGATTTGAGGTGAAATATTAGCTTGGATATATGGTTAAGAGGTCACAAGTGGAGCACTTTGAGTAGGGTATGATGGAGGTAGTTGTTTGAGTATGTTAGTTTATTTGGGGACCAGACTAGGAATATGCATGCATAGATTAGGGTTTGATTATTGAAATTACTCATATTTTGGTGCTATATTCTAGTTTAGATTGGGTATATAGGCCTAATTTTGATGATTTTGAGGTTAGGATAGAGGGATATGAGGGTACTATGCCTACTGGGTTTGAATAGGGAATGATGCCAACTAATTGAACCTTATTGTTGAGGTGGGACTTGTGAACCAAGACCCTACATCTGAACTTATGGCACATTCTACATAAAATGCAATGGCTAGTGGATAGTTACTTGAGGAACATTGGAACCTCTTTATTACATGAATCCTGGTTAAGAAATGGATGCATATTAGAGAATCAACATATATTATTGAATAATATTTACACACTATTGATTAGACATCATTTGGATTTCAATTGGTAGATTAGTCTATGATGAAAAAGGTATGTTAATTATTACCTATTTAAATGGAACATTAATTACCCTTATTGAGGTGGTAATATGTTCTACCTTTGTTGCATTGATACATTATATTATGCCTACTATTATGGAATAGTACTAGTCACCAATTGGAGAGGAGTAGAATTCATCACATTCTATTATTGAGTCATGGTATGGTGGCTATTATCTAGTTACCTAATCATGTTGGCTAAGTACTTGAAGAAGTATCTACTTGAGAATTAATGGTAATTGGTTTAGATTGGGATGTATAAACTCCTATTACCTGATTTTGAGAACCACTAATGGTGTGAGTTAAAGGCATATTTAGTTGTTGACTAATTGTTTGTGTACTAACACCACTTTGGTTTGGATTGGACATTGCTTACATATTTTCCACTTTATTTTGGCCACTATTCTATGTAGAAGTAGAAGACACTTCTTCTATGCTTAAGGTATTAAAAATGTTGTTAACCAAAGTGTTTTGCATAAATGGGTCTATACCCTAATTTTCTCGACTAGTTAATTCTATTAAAACTCCTATTCAAGGGACTAAATCAATGAGAGGATTGTTTAACATGGTTATATTTTTGAAATTATGCACTAGGTTTAAATAATTTTGGTATGTTTTCTGCATCTGTATAAATTGATCCTTCATGAGGCCTTTTCTTTTGATAAGCATACTGGGTCCTGATATATCATTGGGACTAGAAATAAATGGTCACTAGAAGAAGCATGTTGATTTACAGTATGTTATGAGGCATTCTTACTAAATTTAGCAAATTCTCATGGTGAAAATTTGTTGTAAACTTATTCCTTACTTATATATCTCTAACGAAAATCTTGTATTTGTTTTCCAATATGTGATGCTCAAATAGATAAGGATCATATGTTGATGGCATAGTAATATAGTATAGTTGTTGATGAAATGGTTCCTCAACTGAAGGTACCATAACTAGGTATTACTCTATTTGTTCTTGATCATGTTCTATGTATAGAGGCATGTTAACTAAATAGTGAGCCAATGGATCTTGTTTTTGTGCCCCTATTTGATTGTTATAAGATGGAGAAGGATCTATTTCATAAGAAAAATTATCTACATAGGGGTCTTGAACCATTTTTTATTGTACAACTACATTAATAAACCCTAGATTGTACATGATGCCACTACAATTGTACAAGTGGGAAAACATGTTGGGATCCATAGTAAATGTTTTGCTACCCAACGAGAATAAAGTTATACAAACTTTGAAAAAGCAATTGTCTAAAATTATGAAAGGTTCAAAATTGGTCTAGGCTTAATCAAAAGGATGGATATGTATATCTAAAAATGCTTATAAAATGACTTATGATAAAATAATCTAATGCCAAATATCTAACATTACACATCTCACATAAAGAGGACAAGTAGATAGACCAAAAATCAAAATGCCAAATTCTAGGGTCAAAGTGTTTCAAATGAGTCTAATCTAAGAAAAATAAAGTTTTATAGGTCTTTTGGCCAAACATGGTGTCAAAATCTAGGCTCAAATAAGGCATGCGCTAGTACTTTTGGCCAAACAGTGTTAAAATCTAGACTTAAAAAAAAGATGAGATATTTTAATCTAACATGTTTGAAATACTTTCTAGCATAAATTAGGCATTTGAATTGTGGATATAAACATGATCAATAGGTATGAGGTATGAAATGAAAGGCACTTAGAGATAGATTATTTTCTCCCAAATAATGGCACAAAACTAGATACTTTTGACCAAAAAAGTAGACAAAAATGAATGGCGTAACTGCACTAGACAAAGACTCACAAAGCACACTCGAACTAGTTTGAAAAATTGAAAAATTTGGACTCTTTGAGAATAGGTCTATGAAATAAATTGAGTATCATAACAATGCTAAAACACTCTAAAGATGTGACAAATTTTTGTTTCAATATTCTAAGGAAAAATGGTTTAACATGATTTTGGTAGCGTAACACTAGTCTCTTCAACTCAAATGACACATACACACAAAGTTTGACAAATATATAAGTAAAAAGTGTTACATCAAATGGACTCAAGACAAATGGTAAAATATGATGAGTAGTATAAATTGTAGTGTAGGACTCAAAGCGTGAGTGATACACAAGATGACTTGAGTCCTACCAAATGATGATAATGATTATGAGTCTAAAAATGACCCTCAATTAAAATTGGAAATTGAACCCAAATCCTCTCAAGTTTAGTGCAAATTGTGAACCCACTTAACCCACCAACCTTATTAACTTATAAAGGTGAAATTTTAAATTTAAATTATCAATGGACTTAATAAAATTGCGAATTTAAATTTAAATTATCAATGGACTTAATAAAATTGCGAAAATGGTCTAGACTCAAATGGACAACATAACTAATCCAAAATGGAAGATATGACACAAAGTTTTTGATAAATTTTTGAAAAAGGAAAAATATGATTTTTACTTGGGCAACACAATGCCTTCTTGTTCAAGAAATGGTGGATAATGTGTTTGATTATGTAACCTTTTGTTAACAAATATTTTTGATTCTAGACAAGACCAAGTAATCTAAGATAAAGACAAATCAAATAATTAATAATCTTAGGCCCTAAATTGATAAGGTGTAGTAATGTGGGGTTAATTAAACCAACAAGTTTTTGAATGTCTGGATGGATCAAATGCATATGAATTTCATGTTAACATAAAAATAATCTCATGTCATTTTGGTCCATGTCATATGGCTTATTATAAAAAGGTCTTTCCCTTTTTACAACCACTACATTCATCGCTTGCTTAGTTTAGTGAAATGTCTAACATGCTCAAACATCTTGGGCTTAGCCTCGACTAATGAAGATGTTTTAACTACTCAAACCATTGTCCCAATGAGGGTTTCATAATTTATATACCATATTCCATGGAGAGGAGTTAAAGACAATGCTAGGAGATGAATTCCTAGGTCAAGGCTTCCTTACATAGCTTATGGGAGATAATTAAGTCACCCTCAAAATCTAAGATGTAATGAAATAAAAACTAAGTAAAAGAGATTTAAGGTTGTTTCTAAATCAATCAAGCTATGTGGGTCTTTGGGAGAGCCTTCAAAACATCTCTTTTACACCTTTAGACCAAGACAATTTGTAATGAAAATGACACTTTTGATCCCATAAGTTCTCTAAAGGGGATGGGGGAGAGCATACACGCACAAGTTCTTTTTTGTACAAACAATTTTAACTAAGTAAACAACTTATTGAAAATAAACTTTGAAGTGAGTTCAATTTTAAAGCACTAAATTTGAAATATTTGGTAGTGTTCTTTGGCCCCTTGGATTTAAGTTTCAAAACTTTTAAAGAAACAATCATAAAATCATTCAAATAAACATCAAAGTTTTTATCTTAAGTACCAAATAAAAGTTCCCAATTATTTTTAAGCACTCAAAAGAGATTCAAAAAGATTTAATTAAGCCTGAATTAGAATTCCTTTATGTAGATCCTATAATAAAATTGTCAGAATCTTGTTTAGATTTGAAGTTCTTTTTCAAATGAGACAAGAAAACTTGAAAAGTATGCCCTTGGATTTGGATGGCCTATTGATCCAAAGGCAAAACCTCAAGAAATAAAACACTTTAGATTAGACTTGGTTAGTAAAAATCTCAATGAAACTTGTAAGGCAAAGATTAGACAAAGAAAACACAATTTATCAAAACCAAGAAATAATAATTGAATTTTTAAAAAAGATTCAAACTTCTATTTCAAGATTTTGTTTAAAAAATATTCAACTTGAAGATAAACTGATATCATATTCTAAAAAATTAGGAGAAAAAATGTGGTTTTAAAAAAAACCATCAAAAATAGAGTCTATATGACCCCAAATGAAGTTAAAAAAATTGTCTATTTAGCTTGTTATCTTAGGTTATGGGTTAGCAGGCACAATGGTGGCCTGTAGTGAGTTCAGGTTGAAGGTTTTATAGTCTAGGCCATGAATTTTCACATAGAAGTTTATGAATAGAATTTTGATTATCTTTTCACCTTTTTAGGCCTTAAACTCCAAAATTTTACATGAAATTGATTATTAGGATGATTGTAGGAGCCTTGTGATCAAATTTGTGGGATGTGGTCCCACTAGGCATGACATTTGTGAACATAGGAATCTGATAAGGGAAAATTAGTAGTGTTAGTGTATGAAAAAATCCAAAATAACACACTAATAGCTAACACCTTAAGCCTATATCAAAAGGAAATCTTAGTGAACAAAACTAAATGGAAAACACAACTAGAATGCAAAACACAAATGATCTTTCACCTTCCTTGAATGCTCCCAATGGCTTGTTGAAGTAGCTTGCTTGGCTTCTGCTTAATGAGTCTTCATCAAAGGAGGCATGGTTATCTCCTTTTCTCCTTGGCACCAATGGCTTTGTGGCTTGAGCTTGTGAAGCTTCACTCAACAATTTGTCATGATAACACTATATCCTTGACTTTTGAAGGCATTTGAGAATCATAACTTTGGCTTGAGAGAGCTTAAATTTATGAGTGTGAGGCCTTGTATTTATAGATTTTTATAAATGATCAAAAATAACCTGAAACCTCCATCTCAAGATGAAGATATGTGGCTAAGAATCCATTTAATTTGGAGGATAAAATCAATAAATGCCTTCATAAAATTTTGAGATAGAAAGCCATTAAAGAGGCATGAGAGGGCTTAATTAGATATTTGTTGCATTTATGGCCTAGGGATGCCTTCCTAAATAATGATGTCACTTGATGATGTAGAAAGTATTAATAAATTTACAAAAATAAATATTCAACAAGTTCTATGTAAAATTAAATTAAGTTCATGATTCAAATTAACTAGCCTTAAATATGATTTATCAATTTTAGTGAAAATCCTGGCAATTGGTTCACATTAATCAAAATGTTGTATTATTGGCTCAAAATTTGACTGGATTGTAATTAGAATGAGATGTTAGATGTTTTGGAACCATTATCCCATTTAGGATGTTTCCAAAACAAAATAACAAAGGCACATGTCTCATGCAAGAAATTTGGTAGAAAAGAGCAATCCAGAGTACCTAGGTGTGAAAATGCCATTTTAAATTGAAATAATTTGATCAAAGTTAGTTGTCTCATAAAATGTATTACCCAATTTAGAGATACATTGGCCAAAATCAACACTTGTATATGAAAAATTCACATCATTTAGCGTGTTTTAGTGTTTTTAGCCCAAATTGTGCATTTTGGAAGAAATTGGTCTGAAGCCTGGTTGGATATCATTGGTGACCAGTTTTAGGTGTCTACACTTACCTTGAAGATGAACCTGTCGAGACTCAATATCTCCCTTGGAAAAAGGTTCTTTGTAAGAGGTTGTTATGGTTTATAAATATCAATAAGAAAGGCGAAAACATCTAAGACTTTTCCATAAGATGATTATTCTCTAAGAGTAAACTTTAAGGTATAAATCCTCAAGTAGAATGGCAGAAGAATAGATTGTAAATAAGTAAAAATTAATAATGAACTCCTTTTATCCCTAAGAAATGGTGAAATTAATGTGTATATATAGTTGAGTCTCACCCTAAACCTTTTTTAAATTTTAGTTGATAGGGTTGGCCCAATCAAATCTGTATCATTATTGATAAAAAAAATTAGGTCTTGATCTAGGTCAACTAGGAGCTGACCTGATGTAGAGGAAAACCAAAAAATCACATATTTTACCTTGTTTCAAGATGCACTTCCTTAACAATAATCCACCAATTCATTTTTCATGCAATGGTTATGAGATTAATTTAATTTTATAATGGTTTTAGTGTCTTGATCATGCTTATAAGAGTCTCATTATACCTCTTTGTTCATTATACAATTCCTCAACACTTCTTGTGTTAACCTAAACAACTCTACCTTCTCAAGTCATGGTCCTTGTAGCCTATTTTTGGGGAATTTTTGATAATATGTTCCTTTACATTTTAATTATGAGAAACCAATGATTAATCCAAATACCCTCTATACTTCTTAACCTCTCAATAAAATTTTAACTTCAAACTCATCTTTTAAGGCCCTCTACTAATCCTTTTTAGCCCATTGTTAGGCCTAATTAGGTCTATCTTTCATAGAAACACACACATTCTTCCTCTCATGTACGTACACATATGAAATTAAAATAAATCCTCAAAAATCTATTTACAAACATGGAAACCTTTCATATTACAAAATGTTGAATCAAAACCCTAGTTTAGGGTTGACAGGGGTCTGTAGGACCCAAGAGTAAACAATTTGCCTTTACACATTCTTAACAAGGTTTAAAAACTATGTGAGATTTTTTTGGGGTCTTTGAAACTTTGGAGAAACTTTTACGACCATTTTTTTTCCCATTACATGTCTTTATTCAATATTTTGATCACGTTCTTGGTTCCTGTAACTACACAGTCAAGGTCTACATGTGTCTTGAGAGAAAGATTTTATGTCTAAACATCCAAAGAAGAATTTAAAAACTATATATAAGATTTATTAGAATATATAAAATATTTATACATATTATATAATATTTTATAAGTCCTTTTGGTACCCCTGCTATGCCACTTCACAATATTCTATGTTGATTGTCTGTGTTAGCATGCTCAACAAGACTATATGGAGTTTCATATAAAATGATAAGAAAAAAATAAAATTAAATACAAAAATAAAATTAAAAAACATAATATGAACTCACTAATTCATTTTAAACTACAAAATCATGGCATCTTTGTGTCTTTCTTCATGAAACAAACTTGACATAGTCAATGCACATGAAAATGTGCACAAAAAATAGGGTTCAGTCCTTTCCCTTCAATATTTAGAAACTAATTACATTTTTTTGGGGGTCTTTAACCCTCTCATATTCAAATTAATCCTTAAAAATTATTTAAAAACACAAAAACACATGAGTTTTGTATCAATCATAACTACCATAACCACTTCTTAACCTTCCAACAGTTGGTAACAAGTAATTTTGCACCTTACACAAAGATCAAGGTAGATTTTTCATATAAGGGTAAACTATATATATGTATATAGATAAATGGGTACTTTAATTATGTTTTCTAATCACTTTTCATCTTAATTACTTCTTGACAACCTCCTACAATACCCTTTCTAAGCTAAATTATTCAAAAATTCAAATTTCACAAAATGGTGGGAAATCACCAATTTGAATTTTCATCCTACTCTATCACTTCTAATCACATGGAAATCATTCAAATAAGAATTTTTAGACTCATAAAACCTTTATAATCATATTAAACATGCTTATTAACCCCTATTCACTTGATTTAAGCAAAAAAACTTCAAACAACACAAAATTTGTCATCTATATAGGATGCTCCTACATCATATTACTAGGGTGTGAAAGAACTTTCCATGAAAGTTTTTCAACTTATTTTTACCTCCTCCTTATCATATCTTTCCCATATTTACTCCAACTAGGTAATGTGGCATCCTCCTATGTCCTAAGGTCTATGAGTAGTACATAAACCTCCTTGTGCTTTGACCAACTCCACCTTGCTTTCTCCTTTGAGGTTATCTTCTTGCATATTAATCTCCCACCTGATCATATTCAGCACCTGATTCTTCTCCTACAACCAACCTAAACATGTAACACACAATTAAATGAAAATAATCTCATACGTTTCCTCTTTGGAACCACTCTCTTGTACTTGTATGTTTGTTCTCTCTATGCTTGGGTCTGTTACTTGTGGGAGCTCTATTGGTTATTTCCTCTTCTCTTCTATAATGTATTCAAACTCTTCAACCTCATGATCCTCCTCCTACTATTTTTCACTCTTCACCTGATAATTATCTTCTCTTTTCATCACCAACTCTCTCAACATGTCCACTTTATCAACAAAATATTCTACAAACTCCTTGTCTTGTGTGAGGGACAAATTATAAGATAAGTTTGCAAACAACTTATTCAAGTGTTGATTTGAAAATAACTCAACCTATTGGTTTTAGTGTAACATATCTATGTTACTTACAACCAATTCCTCGAAATGTTTTTCAAATACAACCTCCTCTTCCTTCATTATCTTGGTAGCTTGTACTAATTTGTCTCCTTCTTATCACTTGATTTCAACTATCATGTTCTTTTTTTTACTTCTGAAACTACCTTCCTTGGGTATTTACTCCTCTCCAAACATCATGACACTACCTATGGTATCCTTCCATACATTATATTTCAATGGTTTCAATGTGTGCTTATAACCATCCTTATTAATGGTATAGTTGTTATATCTCCCATCATGCAAATCGCTCCTATCATATTGCCATGGTCTCCCTAGAATGATGTCACACACATCAATGGGAATGACATCACATATTATTCCATCCTTATATCCACCTATCTACAAGTCTATATAGCATTTTTCACTCGACAGGACTTGGTGACTATTTTGGATCTAAGAGACCTTGTATGGCTTGGATGTTTACATTTTTCTAGGCCTAGTTTATACACCATCAATGAAGACACTAAGTTATCCATTTTACCATTATCAAATATAACTTTGTATCACTTACATGTACTCTTGTACATGGTTATGAATAATGTTTTCCTTTATGGTGGTTCTCTCTCCTCATGGATAGTCTTTATAAGGACTCTCTTCATCAGTAATCTCTCCCCTACTTTAGGTTGTTCCACATAGTTAGGCAAGGAGTCTACAATCTCATATTCTTACTATACTACTTGGTTTCTAATCTCACTCCAATATATACCTATTTGGACATCTTCTAGACACTCATATGACCTATGCCCTACAAATTTATTTCACTTGAATCATTTACCTACAAACCAACCATTGTATTTTCTTCTACCATATGATCTGCCACCTCCATTTCCATAACCACCTCTATTTGATGTACTTAAACTATCTGAACTAGTGCCCACTTATTTACTTTGACCTTGCCATTGACTTCTATTGCTTGGTTGTCCTCTTCCTTCTTATTAGCCTCTACCTTTATAGCTCTAACACCCTACCTCTATTCAACTAAATTTTCCTTCTTTCAAACTTATCTTCTACCCTTAAGGTAGCTTTATAGGCATCCTCAACTATCCTAGGTGTCAATATACTTATCTCATCTTGAATAATAAATTTTAAGTCATTCATGTACTGAGTAACCTTCTCAACATCCTCTTCTATGTGTCCTACTTGAATAGTCAACTTATAGAATTCCTTTGTGTATTTTTTCATTATCATATCTTTCTACCTAAAGTTTTGTAACCTCCTAAATAATTGGGTCTGATAGTCCTTAGGCATGAATTTTACTTTCATCTTGGCCACCATTCTATCCCATGACATTATCTTGTCTTTTCCTCTCTTTATTCTCTATTCATGTATGCCATCCCACCACAAGGATGCATGACACTTCAGCCTTGTTATTGTAAAATTAAATTTCTTTGTGTCATTCGCCTCTTTTTCATCAAAGTACTTTTCCATGTATATGATCCAATCCACTAATTCATCCACATTAAGACTGCCCTCATATATGGGCACCTCTATATTGGGCTTTAAAGTAACCCCAAGAAATACTCTAATTAATCTCTATTCAAATATTCCTTCATATCATTACTCTAATACTTATTTATGATTAATATCATCTTATCAATCACTAACATCACATCTATTTTTATCTCTCCTCTGAGACAACTCCATGGCTTGCAACTTGCTTATAGGTTCCTCACTTCAACCACAAATGCATTCATGAATTGAAACCTCATTTGGGTTGATAATTCTCCTCATCCTATACCTACCATGATCTATTTATACCTTCATAAGAGCTCCTAATCTCTGATACCAAATGATGCAAAGGAAAACCAAATAATCACACACTTTATCTTGTTTCAAGATGCACTTCCTTAACAATGGTCTAATGTTTCATTATTCATGTAATGGTTATGACATTCATTTGATTATATTATGGTTTTAGTGTCTTTATCATGATTAGAATAGTCTTCTTAGACATATTTTTCCATTTTCCAACTCCTCAACTCTTCTTGTGCTAACCTAAACAACTCTACCTTCTCAAGTGATGGTCCTTGTAGCCTTTTTTTGGGGAAGTTATGATAGTATGGTCCTATACAGTTAAATTATAAGAAAATAATTATTAATAAATATAACCTCTACCTTATTTACATCTCAATAAAATTTCAACTTCAAACTCATCTTTTAAGGCCCTTTAGTAATCCTTTTTAGCCCACTGTTAGGCCTAATTAGGTTTATCTTGCATAGAAACACACACAATCCTCTTCTCATGTATGTACACATATATAATCAAACTAAAGTCTCCAAAATCTATTTACACATATGTAAACCTTTCATATTATACAATTTTGGGAAATTTTATTGGTTTAATCTCTTTTAAATTTTAATTTTGAATCAAAACCCTGGTTTAGGGTTGACATGGATCTACAAGACCCGAGAATAAATAATTTGCCTTTACACATTATCAAAAAGGTTTCAAAAATCTATGAGAGTTATTTTAGTTATTTGGAACTTGGGATCAAATTTTCCAACCATTTTTTTCCCCCTAACACTTCTATGTTCAATATTTTGATCACATTCTTGGTTCCTCTGACTACACAGTCAAGGTTTGCAGGTGTCTAGAGAGCAAGATTTTGTGTCTAAACCTTCAAAAAAGATTTTAAAAACTTTGTATAAGATTTTTTAGGATATATAACATCCCAATACACATTTTATAATATTTTACAATACCTTTTGATACCCCTTCTATCCTTCTTCATAATATTCTGTATTGACTATCTGTGTTAACATATGCTCAATAGGAGTATATGGATTTACATATAAAATTATGTGAAACAAATAAAAATAAATACAAAAATAAAATTAAAAAACATAATATGAACTCACCAATTCATGTTAAACTTCAAAATCATAGCATTCTTGTGTCTTTCTTCATGAAACAAACTTGACATAGTCGATGCACATGAAAATGTGCATAAAAAATAGGGTTTAGTCCTTTCCCTTCAATATTTAGAAACTAATTACATTATTTTTTGGGTCTTTTTTAATGAAACAAATTTAACACAGTCAATTCACATGAAAATGTGTAAGAAAAATAGGGTTCAATCCTCTCCCTTCAATCTTTAGAAACTAGTTGCATTATTTGTTGGGTATTGAACCCTCTCATATTCAATTACATCCTTAAAATTGATTTAAATACACCAAAACACATGAGTTTTGTATCAATCATAACTACCATAACCACTTCTTGACCTTCCAACAATTAGTAACAAGTAAGTTTACACCTTGCATAAGGACCAAGGTAGATTTTTCCATCAAGGATGACCTATGGCTATGTATATAGATCCATGGTGCCTTTATTTATGTTTACTCATCACTTGAAATCTTAATTAATTCTTTAAAACCTCCTAAAACACCCTTTATAAGCTAAATTATTCAAAAATTCAAATTTGACAAAATGGCAAGAAAACACCAATTTGAATTTATATCTTGCTCTATCACTTATAATCACTTGTAAATAATCCCAAGGATCAATTTTAGACTCATAAAAAAAATTTAATCATCCTTAACATTCTTAATGACCCCTATTCACTTGACTTAAGCAAAAAAATTCAAATAACATAAAACTTTTCATCCATATAATATGCTTCTAAATCACGACCTTGACCCTTAATGTGTATTATCAACTTGAATACAGAGGTGATGGAGATGACATTGTAATGTAAACCATAAAAAATTGTTTTAGTCTTAGGAAGTGGATAATGAAGTTGGTAAATGGTTGGATGATTGTGCAAGAGAGGAGACAAATCTTAGGGAAGTGTTTAGAAGGTTAGATTGATATCAAGTGGTGGTATAGTGGACAACAATCCTACAAAACACTAATGGTCTTCACACCCCTTTCTCAATACACCCTTTAAGGTGTGAACTCAAAAATATTAAGACTCGATGGTTTCCTTCAAGAGATAATGCATTAATAATTTATAAAATTTTAAAATATTATGTGTATACACTACTCACACTTTTCCTAAAGGATTTATTCTAACTAGTATTGTGACTACCATTTAGCTTCAGGAAATTATACTAATCAATGATTTAAATTATGGCATAAGATTCAAGATATCATAGATAAAAACACATTTAAAATTTAAGGACATAATTCAAAATTGAATGAATCTTTATGAATGAATAATCAACACTTGTAAAATTTCAACAATCCATTACAAAATTTCAACATTAAGAAGAAATAAATTGTCCATAGCCATCATTTTGTTAAATCTGGATATATGCCTAAGACTTTGGACTTATATTATCAAAAAATTTAGTTTTATAATATATGAAATTGGATTCTAATATTGATATTATTGGTTTTTAACTATTGTGATGTTAGATTATGATATTATTATTATTATTATTTTCTAACTAGTGTGATATCAAACTCCAATATCTCTATTATTTATTCTAACTAGTATGATATTGGATTCTAATGTTTCTATTATTAAATTATAACTAGTGAAAAATCATGTTCAAATTATATCCAAATTAGTATTGATAACATAATTCCCCATAGTTTTATAGTAATACCTAGTTATAGTTGTCATAGTAACACCCCCATTTAGGAAAGTAAATGAACATAAAAACATATTAAGGTACACAAATTAATATAGTTTAAGTCAATTTATAAACACTTTTAAAATAACCTATTTTTAAAACACTTTTCCCTCCAAAAGTGTATCAAGATATCTCCACACTTATATTGAATTATATCACAACCATTGGATTGAAAAACCATAAAATTTTCCCTAATCCATAAGGATGCATCACATAAAAGTCAATCCAAGATTTAAAGAATCATTTGAATCATGAAAAAGGATGGGGGGAGAGTGAAAGAGGGGGAAAAAATTTCCATGCTTTATCACTTGTCTTCCAAACTCAAACAAAGCCTCCATTGATCATATACTTTACATGGATGATTGGATGCTTCATAGTGTTGATTCCATTGAGTGATGATAAGGTTCCCCCCCCATGTGTAGGGGGTTTTCACTATTTTTTAATATATTTTTAAAGTGTGAAATGTTTTATTTAATGTTTTTAACATGTTCATAAACCATGTATATTTATAATAACAAATATATAGCAATATGTCTAAAAACAAGAAAATTGTTTGCCATGTTCTAGCCCTATATTTTTTTATATTTTATAATTTCTTGTAGGCTAACTAAAAATAAATATCAAAATTTTGTTAGTATAAACTTCCTTTAATCCTATGTATCTCTAATGTTTATGAAAAATAAAATAGTCATGGGATGTACATGATTTTTTCTTGATAGATCAGGTATTATTCAACATGTTCTATACATAAATAGGGTTTTTGTGTTAACATTTTTCTTCTTTCTACTGAACAATTCAAAAAACACAAATAGGGTTGAATTTTTGCATGGGATTATGGTTTTTTTAGACACTTGAGCCATTTATTTAAAATTCATCAAACAATTTCAAACATTAACCAAAATACTCTCAAATATGGCCATTTTCATCCACTTTTCTCACCTTATTTTCAAATGAAAGATAATAATAAAATATTTTAAAATCCTTAAAACCAAAATATACAAGTTTGGTCAGCTCAAGGTTAAAACCAAACTTAGTCCAAACTAGGCCAAACCTGATAACTATGGAATAAATTCATCTAAACTTTGTGAGACTCCATGAACATGACATAGAAACTATAATGACAAATATATTATTGAAAAATAATTTAAGGTGTTCCTTGGGTCCCCAATGTTTCTCTTTCCCATTAATGTCTTTGAAAATATATTAATGAAATAAATATCAATCTTCAATTCATATTAAATAATACAACATTAATTGTAAGGAATTTTTGGAGCATCCTTGGTAACAAGCCCACATCTCAGGCCAATATGATAGCATACATTAATTTATGATATTAAATAGTTTCACTAATTAATTTAACATTAATTACCTTGTTCAAGTAGTTCAAATTATAATTTAATGGCCCCATGTCCTTTATCATGTATCTAATTGATCCTCCTTTCTATATTTTATTTGGTGTCCATGCATAGATGATACTATCTACATTAATCTCTCATTTAATTTCATCTGATTTGGTCCATGTTTTATTTGACCTTAAATAATCTTGTTATAATGCTACACCTTTTTGTCTCCCTATAGGTTTCCAATATTAAATCCTACCTTTTTAGCCACATTCTTGCCTTATAATTTAAGGTAAATATTTTCATCTTCCCTTCCCATCCATATATTTTCATTTTCATGTTCTCGTCCTACTAAAATGATTTGTCCCACATACACATCCATCATTGGATTGAATGCTTCTTTAGGTCTTTCAAAAATAGGTCCAAAATAAATATTAGTATTACTTAGGATATGTTTATTAATGTAGTCTTCCATGTGAAAATTACAGATTGGGATCTTTTGTACACTAGATTTGGATTGGACAAGACCATTTTATATCCTTTACTATTTCTTTATATTTCATTATTTTTATGCCATCCATGACATGGAACTTTAACATCTTAAGTTTTCTAATACCCACTATCTTATGCTTTTTATCTAACAAATGTGGATAAATAAAGGCCTTAAATTTATACACTTTATCAATAAGATAATGATCGAATGCACTTGATCCAGCTTGGCATGTTTTATAGGTGTCCATGATATGCAATAAATAAAATGTGTCTAGTTTCCATAAATATGTTGTTAATCTGCCGTAAGTCCCATCTATGTCCTCATGAGTGTGTCCCACTAGAAAGAATATTACACATGAAACTTTGAATACCATTCTTGTTTTTATCATGGATGCATATGCAATAAGGGTATGATTCATGTTATCACTCAAAAAAATATCTATTCATAAGTAGAGGATTGGTGGCTATTTTTTGAATAAAGTATTATTACTAACAACACTAATTACAATAGAATGGACAAATTTATATTTGTAAAATTTTATTTTTTTATACATTTAAATTTGTAATAGTGTATCATGCAATGTATATTTTAATGATCCACTACTATTATAAAATAATTACCCATATTTATTAGTGACTAGTTATCTGATATTATTGTCACATAAAGCTAATGATGTGACTATGTAATTTTCTCCATGTTCAATAAATGGTAAGGCCAAAATGGCTAAAAACCTTAGTCATGTGTCCATGTGTGATTATATTAGTCAAAGTAACTAGGAGGTTCATAATATTACTTATTGACTTAGCTTTCTTACCTTTCCTTAGTATATAAGTTTTAATTTTGTTATTTTTAATGAACAATGCTTAATAATCCTTGATATAGTCTTATGATTACAATCCATGGGAATAGTAATGTGCATGACAAATTTGAACGTATTCATTATGCCATTTTTGTTCCTATTCAAGTTTAGAGAGTGCTTCTAAACATGTAATGTCTCTAAATTTATTTTATGTATTTGTATACTCATCACACATGGAAAATAAATTATTATTTTCAAGTGAAACATGTTTCTTTTTTTTTTTCATTATCCTATTGAAGGTTGGTTATGACACATGAGAAAGGTTCAAAATGTTGAGCTCCTTATTATAATTATTTCACATAAAATTGTGGGTATAGAATGTAGGAAGTATTTTTTGAGTAACTTTTATTTTATCCTATCCCATAGAGTGAGTCAAATTTGAATAAATAATTGAATTTATCTCAATTATTCTTGATATGAAATCAATTTCTATGGAAATATTTGACATTTTTTTCTCTTTCCTTATGTTACCATTTACTACATGAATTTCACCATTTATCCACTCATATTTATGACTATTTAAGATGATCATTTGGTACCCATGTTATTTGTGATATGAATACTAATATACATCAATCCCATCAAATTTAATTCTATGTAACATTTTTATATGATGAATTGGGTAAAGTGACATTAATTTTTTGTCATTTTTAAGCATTGTATTATCTTTTGATCACTTTTTTTAGAAGTATTATAATTATTGGTATCAAAATAACCTTGACATAAAAATTAGGGTTCTATATTTTATAAAGCATCCTAATGTTGACCTCAACCTTTTTTGGGACTTATTTAAATTTGGCATCCATGGGAGAACTGACTAGGTTGGCTAATTTCCTAGAAGAACATTGTATGAGAGATCCTATGAGAGGGAACATCCTTTGAAAGAAGGGTTTAATACTATATCTATATACACACCAAAGTTATTTACATCCAATCCTTTAAATTTTATCATATCTTTTTCAAGTACATTTTTAATTATTCCCTCTATAACATATTTTCTTTTAGATGAGCAAAAAATGGATTAATTTAAAACAAGCACCTCTAAATTTAAAATTGTATTCACCACCATGTAAAATGGATGGACCATCTAACTTATCATTCCATTTAACCATTAGTATGTTTGTTATTTTGTGGAAAAAAAATTAACTTGACAAGCTATTAATTTCTTGGGTTTTAACAAGTTTGGGCATGTAGATGAATAATTTACCACATTTTTTACCATAACACAAAAATTAAAGGGTCCCAATATCTCTTCATTAATTTTATTATCTTATATTAAATTATTTATAAAACCCTAGTCTATATCATCATTTTTGTAAGAACATTTGTGTTTGAAAACCATATTATTTGTAACAAAATTAGTTATATATTTAGACCCTATATTGATGTGATTTTAGTGTCATCATTATAATTTACCTTTAGTTCCATAATATCACTATCTTTCTCTGAGTCACTATATGTGTGATCACTATGAATTTGTATAATTGACAAACTTATTTGGTTTGAAAAATCCTTCTCTTCCTCGATAATGTAGTATCCTTTATTCTTGATATCTACCAAAGTTTCAAATTCATCAAATAGAAAGGTAAATTTTAATTTTCCATCCAATACCATGTTAACATTGAAATAAATACATCATTTTCCCACATATCTGCAATGTAGTATCATCCTACTTAGATACACTCTACCCTCTATAACTCTGGTGCCTTTCGAAAACAAATCCAGCCGGTCATCCTCTCCAAATGCAAGAGATATTGATGATATAATATTAAAAAAATTATTTGAGATAAAATAAAATATATAAATGATACTAATATAAATGTAATATAGCTCTTGATTTCAATTATTTTTTTAGATCAATACTTAGCTTTTGACTGGAGCCTCAACTAGTTATAGGACACATCCAGAGGTCCAGTCTCCCAATATAACAAATAAGAATAAAATAAACCTTAAACCTAATAAAATCCTTTAATAAAAAAGGAATCAATAAAATTTTCTAACCACTGTTAAAAACTCACCCCCTTAAAACAACCCTAAGGACACTCAAAACATAAATAAAACTAACTACAAGCTAAATAAAGGACTTTTCAACAAAAAATAGGAGAACCATCTTTGAACCTATCCTAATTCAGCCAATTGATTCTTGGATTCATATGCCTCTACTAGACAACAAAGAATCCATGGTCCATTAGGTGTCATCATTAATATAATATTGGGCATGCAGTTGCAACCTTTCTACTTCCATCTTCCTTCCCTTTTTCCCTTTCTAAACAAAGTTAGGAGTCTTTAAATAGAATTTTGACTGAGCAATAGTCAAAATAGCCTTGATTTATAATTCTTATTCTTCTTCCTCCCAATAATATTTATCCTCTTCTAAGGTGTCCTAACTTTTAGATCTTTCCTTAATTAGATAAATTTCTTCCATATCTACTTGTCTAGACTTCAAAACCTCTATTGCCTTCTCCTAATTACTAGAATTCAAAACCTCTACTACTTTCTCCTAATTATTGAAAGGAGTTTGTCCTAAATCCAAAACAGCTTGATCCTTCACATCCTCTAGAAACTTATAAATATGTGAAGGAATATAAAAATATAAATAAGTTGCCAAAGGTGGATCCTTTACTGAATTTGAATTGGTTATCCCATACATGTTGTAAGCTAGATCCTAATTTGGGAAACCTATATTTCTCACCCATTTTTTAACAATCATAGCTTGGGAACCTTTAAAAATTTTCTCCAAGAAGTTATCCATGTTATGATCAAATTTATTACATTTGAAGCATCTAAATGAAAGACCTTAAAAGTTAAAAAATTGAGACCAAAATCCATGGGAAGAAGAAATTTTAATATAATGAAACAATGGTTTAGATAAATCCACCAATAAAAAGACTCTGACAAAATTCCTATGAGCTTCAATGGAGTCATCAATTTCAACAAAGACTCCTTATTTATTCACCAACTAGTTAAAAAGACCAAGATCTCTCAAAGCTAAGGGAAGATTATAACACCTTAGCCAAATTGGAGTTTGTGAAATTATCATAGAAGATTGATCAAATAAAGGGTCCTAAGTACACAAAAACACCCCCTAATTTCCAAAAAACCATACACCATTTAACCAAACATAATCTCTATCTTTTATTGACTAGAACTAAAAAAAAAGAAACCATTGGACAAAAAATAGATGAATGGAGGTGTCATTTTTGGCCAAGAACCTACTACCCATTCGTAGATATTCTCCCACCTCAGTTGTTTCCCCACACATCTGCCTATCAATGAAATGCTACCCTTCTCCAAATAGACCTTAGACAGTTCTAAATCTGATAAATCTAGGGTAGGAGAATAGTTAGAAAAAATTAATGGGATATCACTTAAATGAGCCATATTTAGATCATCATAATGTGGATAATTTTCTTGAGGTACCTCTTTTAATCCTACCTCCAAAGCTATTTTATTTTTTGATGACATATTTGAAAAAACTTGACTCCTTGTAACCAAAACAAGGTCATAACCCATATGGGTTTTCAAGATTATTTATTTGCAAAAACTACCATAGAATTGAAAAGGATTAGGGTTATTAATTCAAGATAAATAAATAGAAGTTTTATAAATCCCTATCTTTCCTAAATTAGACACTCCTCTCACCTCTAGGTCAGTGACTTCTTTTGTCAATATAGGGTTTCCAAAAAAATGAAACTTCCCTAACACCTCCTTAGATAGACCCAAATCAACTTCTATTTGCTCAAAGGGACAAGAATCTAGGTTAGAAGATTGATTATTTCACCTACCCTTTGCCCTACCATGCTTGGTTGAATCCCCTCATTCCACCAAGCTTATCTAACCTCTGTTTCATCTTCCTCCTCTTTTGCATCATCAAACCAACTTGTTCACTTAAAAATTCACTATCTTCTCTGATTTGCCACCTCAAATATTTCAATCCCAAACTTACCACTATCTTAGAAAACCCTACCTTGTCTTTTTCCCATGTTTTCTCTTACCTTTCATGTTGCTTACCTACCACTACTTCCTCTGTTTCCTTCATCGCACACCCTATGAGTGATTATTAAAATTGGTTATGGATACCTTATATGCCACATCCCCATAACATTCATCATCACATTGAACATAGGTTTCATGCCTAACCCTGACCGACATCATATTGAACACTTGATCAACTTGAGGCTATGTCAGAAGACCACTTCCACTACCAAAGTAGTTAACCTACTAGACATCTAATGGGGAACAAGTCTTACCAATATGGTCATCCCCAAGAATGGATCCTGAGACCTCACCCTTATAGTTCTCAACTCTCCACCACTAGGGTAAACTCATCAAGCTAATAATATTTTTTATTTTATTTTAATTATTATACACATATTATATAATACTTTATATTATTAGTCAATCAAAGTGCTTTATTTCACTTATCATTATAATAGTTATAAATTTTGGCATGTAATTTTTTGGAATATTCTTTTAAAGAGTGTTATTATATAATTTTTCAAATACTTGTTCATTATTGGATCAAAATTTTATTTCTAATGTATTTGTGTTAACATGAATTAAAAAATGAAAATAAATCAAACCTTAAAATAAATTCCTACCAACATTCTCCACCATTCAAAATTTACCTCTAGAGGTAAGGAAACATGACCAAATTTCAAAATTGATTAATTTATTATTATATTAATATTTATAAAATACACTAACAATAATATTTATATTATGATAATTTATATTTTTGTTTTAAAAAATTGATCTATTTTTCCCCATTTTTATCACTAATGAGTATACCAAGTTAATAAGATCAAATTTGATTATAAACACTTAGTGTAAAAAGTTGTTTTTAGGTCTCAAAACTTAGGCTCCTACTAAGCAAAAATTGAAGCCCTAATTTATTCCCAATTTTTGTTATATTGAGTATACCAAGTCAAAATGATGAATTTTGACTATAAACACTTGGCCTAAAAATTTCATCTTCAACCTCTAATTTAAAAGTTTTCCTTAGTGTCCTTTTATTCCATTTACCAAATCAGTTCCTGACTGGGATAAATTCTAAGTTGATTCCCTTTTTGGTGTCAAATAATAATTGGATAAAATAATGGTGCTTTTAACTCATCATTTATTGATGGAACTTAGCTCATTGATCATATAAATGATTTTTTTTATTAGTTCTCAATGGCATATGATTCATTGATCAAACATTTATAGCAGTGATAAAAATAAGTTAGTACCCAACCAAAAACATTTTTATGTATTAGTCAATGGGAGGTTACTAATAATTAAGTTAGTTCCCAACATTTTTATTTTTGATTGATTGATACAAAGTAATAGATTGTTTAAATTAATTTTCAAACATTTTATCGAGCCTTGTGCAACCTAATGGAATTAGAATCAATATAGAAAAACCCTAAATTCATAGAAACATGTGCCAAATATCATATATATGATTTTGAAATATTCTCATTTGCATCAAAAATTTTGACAACTCTTGATTTACATGCCAAAATATATTTAGTCTCCATCCTTGTGTCAATCCATCTTAATGTTGATATAAACCCTTCAAGGCATCTACAATAGTTAATTCTACCTTGAAAACTTTGTGATTTAATAAAACATAAAAAACTTGACTTTTTTCTTGTCCACTCTATTTTTATCTTTGAGGATAGTGCCTATTCAAAAAAATGTGATTTTCATCATTGTGTAAATTCAAAAATTATAAAATTATCTTTTTTCTATGTAAAACACTGTAATTGTGATTAGCTAAAACACCACTTCCCTTAAGATTGTATACACCCATGTAAACACCACTTCCCTTAAGCTTGTATACAAAATACACTTTGACCTTCTCAAAATAATATCCTATCATATGAATATAAATAATAAAATTAAATACCAATATCAAGTGTATAAGTAATTATTTCATTAAAAACTAGATTTCCATAAATCTATGATTCGAGGTTGGGTCATGTTAGTATGGTTGATTTCTGGGATAGGCTGTCAGATGAAAATAGAAATATCAACACTTAAATATATTCTCATTTTATTGGTATCCTAACCTCTATTAAGTGCACATATTTTGTACTTGCCTATGCCAAATATTATGAATAAGAGACTAGAGAAGTGAATTTATTGATAATGATATAGTTGTGAAGCTGAATATTCAATTAATGAATGTTGTATTAAACCTTATAATAAGATAATAATATATTAAAATAACCAAATAAATTATGTAAATTCATTTCAAAAAAAAACATGGATGTGTGTAAAATGGTATTAGTCCAATCATGGTTGAAAGATAAGAAACAAGGAGCATCCAAGTTGCCTATTTTTTTACATAGATCAAACTTTGAAAATAAATTGTAAGATATAATAAAACTCTTGAATAGAGTGATTGGGTATGAAGAAATTGGAACATCCACTCCTCAGTGTCTATTCATAAATATCATTTTTTATGGAACACAAGTTACAAATCGGACCTAGATCATATGTGACAATCCTCATGAACAATTGGTCAATTTGGACTCCACCTGGTTCTAAATTTTTTTTTGTTTTAATACATTAAAACCATGAATACATGGCTTGGACGCAAATCCAAATGAGTATAGACAAATGCAACTATAATTTATGAATATTTCCCTCAGTTGGTCCTAGAAGAAAGTAATAAGCATTTCAAGGGAGTGAATGATGCCTTTACTATGAAAATAGTAAGGACATTGGATGAAAGTATTATAATGAGGATCTCTTTACAAGCTTCATCTCTGGTAATATGGTGATTATTTTATTAAATTTATAAGGTTTACATATATCATAATTGGTTGTTTTCTTGGAATTACATACAAATTAGACCTATTTTCTAATGACAAAATAGTTTTCATTAGAGTTTGTTGATAAATTAGTGAAGTAATTGTAGATACCTAAAATTGGCCACTGATAACCTCTAATCAAGCTTTTGGCCAATTTCCATCCAAAATGCTCAATTTGGAATAAAAACACTAAAATGCATTAAATGATGTGAAACTAACATATTCAAGTGCTAATTTTAGCTAGGGAATCCCTAAATGGGGTAGTGTAATTAATGGGTTAGATAACTTTGATCAAATCATTTCAAGTCAAAATGTTAATTTTGTACCTAGGTGCTCTAGATTGATCTTTCATATCAAATCTCTTACACAAGACATGTGCCTTCATTATTTGTTTTTGGTAACATCCTAAATGGGATAATGGATCCAATGCATCTAACATTACCTTTCAATTCTAATTCAGGTGAATTTTGGACTACTAACAAGGCATTCTAATCAATTTGAGTAATTTGTGCATAAAGTGCTTAAACATGCTTATGAGCTAATTAACCCAAATTAGAGCCTAATCAAGAATTCCATGGAAACTTATTTAGTACTTGTTTTTATAAATGAATATTTAATATCTACATCATTAGGTGACCTCATTTATTAGGAAGACATCCCTAAGCCATAAATGCCACAAATATCAAGATTCATGCCCTCCATGCCTCATCAATGCCTTCCATGATGCTCTCCATGACTATTAATTTCCCCTTATTCCAATGTAATGATGAGGATAATTACAAACTTAATTCTAAAAATTGAATTAAACCTCAACCACACATCTTAATCTCAGGATGGATGATTCAGGTTGATTCTAGACAATCTCAAAAATCTATAAATAGAGAGGCCATGAACATCATTTCTAACACATGATGATGCAAAGTTATAATGCATAAATAGTTCCAAAATCCATTTAAATTAGTGTTACCATCACAAATTGATTCCAAGCCAATCCAAGTAGCAAGCCAAATATGCCAAAGAGAGATGGAGGTAGCCAAGCTTTCATTAATGAAGACTTCATGAGCACAAGCTGCGTAAGCCACTACAACAAGAATTTTGGAGCATCCAAGGAAGGTAAAAGAAGGTTTATTTTGAATTTTAGTTGTGTGTTTTATTCATTTTGGTTAACTGATCTCTCCCTAGTGTCGAGCCCTAGAGATGTTATGCTAGTTAGTGTGTTTCTTTCATTTTGTTTTCATTTTGTCACTAACATAGTACTAACCATCCTTTCTTGAGTCAAATTCCTAGATCACATAATGACACACTTGGTGGGACAAAATGAATCCAAAACATGAAAAATATTATTTTTTAGCTTTAAAATCTTCATTTGGATCATTAAAACTCATGCAAAATAATTTTCTAACTTTGTTTTAACTTTTTTTTGGTCACAAATTTACATAGTAACCGACATCAGTTGGTAAAACCATCATCAATTGGAGATCCATCATCGGTCACTATTGGAATAACCAATGTCAGTTAGATTACCATCATTAGTTATATGTGTAACCATCATCAGTTATATAACTGACATTGGTCACTATGTTTTTTAAAAACACAAACCTAAGAGCTCTTTTTTTGAAGTTCATTATTTCAAACTCAAAATAGATTCAAGGATAAAGGACATGCTACGATTTTTGTTGTAGGACCAAGGTTGACATGTTTAGATCACCTTTTGGATGTTTAAAAATGAATTAAGAACCTTGTTTGGGTGCTTAATGAATAATTTAGATGTTTAAATGAATGTTTTCAAAGTTCACAGTCTTAAGACCAAAGGGTCAAATAAACACCACCTCATTTTCATTTGGGATTAAAAATGAACTCACCTTTCCAAGTTTTTTGTATTTACTTAGTTTTTTAAGTTGGATTTTTATTTGGCAAAAAGAGGGATGCCACATGTATACTCTTCCATTTGTCCCCTTTAGGGAACCCTTAGAATCAAAAGTGCCATTCTTATTGAAAATATCCTAGTCCAAGGCTTAGAAAGAAACTCATCTAAAGCACTCCCCAAAAACTCATCAAAGTTTGGGTGACCTTGAAAATGACCCTAAAGTTTTTCTATTTTCATGATTTTTTTTATTTTTATGTAAACTTGGCTTACAAGGGGGACTTCATCACCTCCTGTAAGTTCTTTAAGGAAGCTTTGACTTGGGGTTTCATCTCCCAGCATTGACTTCACTTACTCTTTTTGAGTTGCACATGAGACATATCTATATTTGGACATCGCAGTACACTGAGTGAACAATAGGATGTAGTGGTTGTAAAAAGGACTAGACCTTTTTATAACTAGCCAATGTTACAGTCACCCAATTTCTATGCTTGTCTTTTACATCATTTGATGTGAAAACCATTGTGTAATTGATTCCCCTAGAAAGGTTTGAAAATTTGCTAGCTTAGTCAACCCCACATTTTCATACACTTGTTAGGATTTGGATAGTTATACTTAGAGTATTTTGGTCATTTTTTCTTGGTATGTTTTGAGATTAAAACTTATTTGTTTGTTCATAAGCCATGTCAAAATCAATTTATCTATATGTCATTATTTTGTCTAAAGAGGTGTTATGCTAGCCATTTTATACCACACTTGTGCCTTGAAATTATTGCTAAAACTTGTTTATGTGTGTGCCATTTGAGTTAAGGAGGGTAATGTTATGCTACCCAAATCATGTCAAAACATTTTTAGCCTTTTTGAGTCTTTAAAACATAACATTGATCACATAACTTGAGCATGTTTATGTTGTTAGGCTACTCAAATTATTTCAAGAATAGTTTACCTTGTATCAAAAACTATTTATTTCAAACCATGTCATGTATACCATTTGGACCTTTGTGTTGTGCTTTCATGGTGTCCAATATTGTCTATCTTGTTTCGTCAAATCCTATTTTTCACTTTGTCAAAGCTGTTTCCAAACTTGTTAGATTAAATTCACATCAGCCTTTGTTTCAAGTCTAGCTTTTGATGCCATTGGGCCAAAAGTCCTATCATATGCCTATTTTTTTGAGCCTAGATTTTGAATTTGTGTTTAGATAGAAGACCTAGCAAATCAACTTTTCCCTTTCCTAGTTTAGACCTTATTTGCAACACTTTGACCTAGACCTTTGACATGTCAATTTTTATTCAGATGTTTAACCTTTATATGTATGACATTTGACATTAGAAATTTTATGTTAGACTATTTTATGTTAAGTCTTATCACAAATCATTTTGGAGATACAACTCCACTTTCATACCATATTGGAGTTACAGCTCCACCCCTTCGACCAAGTTAGACCAAGTTTGAACCATTTGTCCTTTGAACAATTTTTTAGAGCTTATAGAACTTTAATCCTTTTTATTTTAGATATTTCATAATTTATGTGTATATGTCTAGCTACACCTATGGTGGAGTCAAATATAATCCAACTTATGATAGAATGACCTCATAAAATCCCACTAAGAACCCCTATAGAGAAAGATTTTTTAAGGAGTTTTATTATTTTCCCTATAATACTCCCTATGGGGAACACAATCAAAATCCACAAAATCTAAATCAAAACCTTGATTGGCATGAAGAGGCTTGTGAGGAGGAATTTGAAGACCCAACTATAGATAAAATTATTTGGGATACATATACATACCCTCTTTATAATAATTAGTATATGGAACATAGTCAAGAACCAACTTATGAGCCAACTCACAATTGGGATGATATGGTTTATGAGGAAGACTTGGATGCTTTGGCTTATGAAAGTAATCAAGGTCCACCACATCATACCATTTCTATTCCAAGACTACAATGTCACACCATTCCCATATTAAGACCTCATCCTTTGGTTTATGCAAGCAATCAAGTTCCACATTGCCAAACCATTTCTATATCAAGACCTAGTCCTTTGGCTTGTGTAAGTAATCATGTTCCACACTGCCATATCGTTGCCATCTCAAGACTTTTTCCTTTATCTCTTTCAATCAATCATGATCCCCAAGGCCCTACTATTATCCCATCATAGACCATTCCTCATCTAATGCCAATACCATCCAAAACCCAACTGATCTTATCTTTTGAAGACCAAGTTGTGTTCAAAACTTGAATTTTCCAACTCATTGGAAACCAAAGCCTAGACAACTATCCAATCCAATATGTTTTTGTTGAAAAAACCACTTGTGATAAGTTAGCCTATGATGAATCACCTATTAATCATATACTAGTTGTCAAGGAGTCTCACACTGATGAGCCAGTCTTTGTCGAGTCACTTCTTAATGATTATAACTGCCTTTGGGTAAATCATTACCTTAACCATGTGCCTATTTTTCAAGATCCTCTTATTGACAATATAGTCTCTGAGGAGTTATCTCTTGATCTTTTTTCCATCCTAAAGGAGTCCCACTCTAACAAACCATTTTTTGTGGAGCCCATTATGCCATCATAGGGCATTACTTATCTAAAACCAAATATTCAACAAGACATCATTATAATAGAGTACCCATAAAATGAAGAATTAGAGTTAGAGTCAAGTTCTATTCCTAAATAGACATCAGATTTACCATCAAAATTAGTCTCAGCATCAGATTTAGAGTCCCTTGAGTTAGAATCAGATTCAGATGAAGAATATTTGTGTGGTTGTTATAAAATTGGTTACGCATGCCTTGCAGATCAATTTGAATACATTTGTGATCCTTCTATGATTTTTGAGGATGAGTAATTCAGATTTGACACAAATTATCTTAGTATCTTCTACAAGGATTGTGTAGCCTCTTCCCATTTCATTACCATTCCATAGGCCATTACCATCAACCAAGATAGCCATATTATTGACATTCCATCTCCCACAAGTATCGATTGGGATCACTAGAATCATAATTTATTTACTTATATCCATGGCAACATAGTAGTTAAAGAAGATAAAGGAGGCCAATACCACATTTATGTAGTAGAAGAACACTCTCCTAGTGAAACCTTTTTAGAGGTGCTAGGGGACAATCAAAGTCAAAACTCAACATCTTCTAGTGAATTTTTTTTGAAAGTGCCAGAAGATAATCAAAGTCAAAAGACAATGTTCATTAGTGAAACCTTCTTAGAGGCACTATAGGATAATCAAGGCAACTTCATTGGTGAAAACCTCTTTGAGGCACTAATAGTTGGGCACAAAATTTCATCACTACTTAATGAAGACAAAATCAAAGTTCAAATCAAAATAGTTTCCTATCTACAGCCTAATTAGATGGTAGCTACTCTTAAGATCAAAAAATAAAAAAAATTGGTGGTCTTATCAAGAGAACAAGTCTTTGGCCCTACCACAACCAAAATTATGTTGAATCTAACATCAACAACATTACGTGTGACTGAAAGTCATGATCTTCATTTATTTCCGCACCATTATACATTCCATTATCATCAACCATTACATTTCACAATCAAACCTACCATCTATTATTTGTCCTTGTTTACCATCCATGGCAACACTTTCCTTTGTAGAGGCTATAAATATACCTTGTCTCAATGTTTGAATAAATCAAAATCAATAACCAACAAAGATCATAAAAGCATTCTTGACAACAAAATTTATAGCTAGTTCTTAACAAAGTAACTATTTAGATGAGGTGTGGGCTAGAAATTAAAATGATCAAGTATTCTATTTATGTCATTTATTTATTAGGACGTGCATCTCCCCATCAGTAAGAACAATAGAATCAAAAGCCACACCTAAGCCAAAAATGTGTACCATACCAATTCACATTACCATGTCATTGCCATTGTTACATATCCATTTGCCATTGTTATAGATCTCAGCCATTTACCCCATCACCTAAGGGAAAACCCTCTTACCATTTTACCTAATCTATCTAACCAACCATTATCCTTAGCAAAACCATGCCATCCTATCATTCCATTCCTATCTATACCAAAGCTTGTTTTTAGTCATCCTACCCAATATTGTTTTGAACTTGGTTCATTTGGTTCTTTACACACCTTTTGTGGGGGGATCATAATTAAGTTTGAAAAATCAATCTAGTCTATATTGAAATAATAATCTATGAAAGTAGTGTGACAGTTGATCTAGCAAGATATCTTTCATCCTATTAAGTTTGTGTATGTGAGCCTAATTATAACCACCTATTGTTAAGCATGGAATATACTAAGAGGGGGGAGTGAATCAGTATATTATATATCTTATAAAACTTTCCCTTTATCAAATTCCACTTAATCAAACATTCAAGATATGCAATAAAACTTAAACAATAAACATTACACAAGATAGAGAGAGACACCAGATATAACGTGGAAACCCAATGTGGGAAAAACCATAGAGAACAATCTCAAGTATATTCATGAGAACAAACCCACAAGAGCACCATACCCCTTTGCTAAGTACCAACCTTAGATACAATTCATGACCACCAACCCACAAGAGCTTCAAACCCCTTTTCTGAGCACCAACCTAGATACTATTCGTGAGCACAAACCCATAGAAGCACCAACCCCTTTACCAAGCACCAACCTAGCAATAATTTGTGAGCACCAAACCATAGGAACACCAACCCCTTTGTGTATACCACACACCTATCTCTCAATGTTGCTATCTCAACAAATGATAGATCAATACAACATATCTTTCCTCTCTCTCACTTTTGCTCTTCTAAGCTAGATATAACAAATACAAATCATATTCATCTCTCACAATTGCTCTTCTAAGCTAGATATTATAGTATCAAATCAACCTCTCTCAACCATATTACAAATGGATACTCAAGCCTTTATTTATAGCGTTAGCGTTCCAAATGACCTTTGGCCTTCCCCCTTTGTGACCCTTCAATCCTCATGGAAAATGGTGCCAATCTTGGATGACCCATCATATTCAAGCCTTTGAAAAGTCATGTGGTGACCCTTCATGACCAAAAATGTCCTTCCCACTTTTTTCCTTATCTTTGGTGACTTTTCATATTCTTCAAAGTGTCCCTTCATGAGAAATTGTGCCCTTACTCTTTTATCTTCACTTGGTGACTCTTGGTATTCCCCAAGATGACTCTTCATGGGAAAATGCATCCCATTTGTCTTTTATCTTTACCCCGTGGCTCTTTGACTTCTCCATGGGCCCTTATTTGGTCTCATATGTAACCAAAAATATATTCGTTAATATTAAATAAATATTAACTCATATTAGCCAAGATATATTTATTACAAACAACATTAAATGCAATGGGGCCTTTATCACCAATAATTCTAGACCTTTGACATCAACGACAATATTTCCAACAATCTCCCCCTTTGTCATTGATGGCAACCTCAATCCTGAAACTGCCACATCCTGTCACCTGCACATCCTGTCATCTAAAAACATATAGTAACTCCCCCTTACTATAAAAACTTGTACCTATTTTCTACACCTGTACCTATACCTGTTATTGTTCCCCTTTGACATCAATGGCAAAGGGCCTACTTGGAGCTAACACTTAGCTACCCCTCAACTGATGTTGAACATCAATGGTAGGAAGTAATAGAAATTACTCCCAACTCTTCTCGCTGATCTTTTAATGTATCCTTTGATCATGCCTTTGAGAAGATATCTGATTAAAACATTGCCTGTCTTTTGAGAATCTGTAATCAACTCATTTGAATATTTTCTTCTATAACCTCACAACCTTTTGCATGAAACTTTAATGTATATCCTTGATCACATATTTGACTTACACTCAAAATATTATGCTTACAAAACATTCTTATCTTTGATTCTACTAATATCCAAACTTAAAATACCTTTTCAGGCTATCCTGGTAGTGGTTTTATCTTCGAATATCACTATGCCACCATTGATCTTCTTTATTCTTATCTCCTGTCATATGCCTCAAACATCTGCTATCAACAAACCATGGCTGATCTTTATTTCTTACATGCAAAGTTGTTTGCACCATCATAGAATCTTTAGGTTGTTTCTTCTATCATGAACATGTCTAAACCTTCTTCTTGATGAATGGAACTTTGAAAATCTGATCCTTCTTCATTGAATCTACATGATTATTCTTTTCCTTCTTTCTGAAACTGATAGCTCTTTTTCAACATTCTAATTTCTTATGACCATAATCATTTGAAACACTTATTGTTATGCAACATAAAAAAGAACCAATAGCATCCACCATGCTTCAATTTTTAAAAGTGTCTCCTTGAAGCCTAGAAGAGACACCCCACACAATAGGGTTCTAGAAATAAATCTCAGGAGATTCCCACATCTCCTTTGTTTCTTCCTTGATCTTCTTGTGTTTTTATTTTAGAATCCATTTAAGCATGTCTAACCTTTTTGACTTACTATCCTTATCATTTATGATGTTTTTCTTTTTCTCAACTTTTGCAACTATCTTATCTTGACAAAGCTCATGCTCAAATGTAACAAGAGATTCTACACAATCCTTCTTATCTGATTCTTTATCTACTATAGCAAGTAATTCATTTTCATTCTTGAACTCAACCTGATCAACCTTTACTATTTTAGGTCTCCAAACTTGAATTTATCTTTTCTCATATTTTTTAGGGTCTCTATATCCTTTGACATACCTTGAATATCTCTTTACTTTATTTTGACATAATCTAGCAATATGGCCAACCTCATGACAACAAAAGCAAACAATATTTCTCATACCTTTTTCTTGAATGTGACTGAGATCTCCCTTTGACTCATTGCTTCTCCTCATACAATCTCTTGACCTATGACCAATATGATGACAAACAAAACAACGGCCATGAAAAGAATTTGAAAACTTGAAAGCATTGGGCTGCCTGATTGGCTTCTTTGATTTGCCTGCAAAACTTGCATCCTTCTTTCCTTGGACTAATATTTCATGATATTTTTCAACCTTGAGTATAAGATTCTCATGATTATCCTTTAAAGAACCTAACTCATCATTCAAATGATTACACTCTTCTTCTTTTGATGTTAAAATTGAATTTGCAACCTCTAACTGATTCTTAAGATCATGAATAAATATCTTATTTTCTTTTACTTCTATAGCCAACTTAGAATCCAAGATACACACCTATTCTTTAAGAGCTTCAACCACATATTTCAATTCTTGATTCTCCTTCTTTATCTTCTTGTCCATCTTGTGCTTTTCCTTGATCTACCTTCAAGTTGTTAAACTTTTTCAAAACGGAACCTGCTCTGATACTAATTGTTAAGCACAGAATATACTGAGAGGGGGGGGTGAATCAGTATATTATATATCTTATAAAACTTTCCCTTTATCAAATTCCACTTAATCAAACATTCAAAATATGAAATAAAACTTAAACAATAAACATCACACAAGATAGAGAGAGACACCATATATAACATGGAAACCCAATGTGGGAAAAACCACGGAGAACAATCTCAAGTATATTCATGAGAACAAATGCACAGGAGCACCATACCCCTTTGTTGAGTACTAACTTCAGATATAATTCGTGAGCACCAACCCAAAAGAGCTTCAAACCCCTTTGCCAAGCACCAACCTATCTACTATTCGTTAGCACAAACCCACAGGAGCACCAACCCCTTTACCAAGCACCAACCTAGCAATAATTTGTGAGCACCAACCCCTTTGTGTATACCACACACCTATATCTCAATGTTGTTATCTCAAAAAATGATAGATTAATACAACATATCTTTCCTCTCTCTCAATTTTTCTCTTCTAAGCTAGATATAATAAATACAAATCATATTCATCTCTCACAATTGCTCTTCTAAGCTAGATATTATAGTATCAAATTAACCTCTCTCAACCATATTACAAATGGATACTCAAGCCTTTATTTATAGCTTTCCAAATGACCTTTGGCCTTCCCCCTTTGTGACCCTTAAATCCTCATGGAAAATGGTGCCAATCTTGGATTACCCTTCATATTCAAGCCTTTGAAAAGTCATGTGGTGACCCTTCATGACCAAAAACGTCCTTCCCACTTTTGTCCTTATCTTTGGTGACTTTTTGTATTCCTCAAAGTGTCCCTTCATGATAAATTGTGCCCTTACTCTTTTGTCTTCACTTGGTGGCTCTTGGTATTCCCCAAGATGACTCTTCATGGGAAAATGCATCCCATCCTTCTTTTGTCTTTACCCCGTGGCTCTTCGACTTCTCCATGGGCCCTTCTTTTGTCTCATATACAACCAAAAATATATTCATTAATATTAAATAAATATTAACTTATATTAGCCAAGATATATATATTACAAACAACATTAAATGTAATGGGGCCTTTATCACCAATAATACTAGACTTTTGACATCAATGACAATATTTCCAACACATATGGGTAAATCATTGTCTCACCAATCTTGCTACTAATTATAACAACATATGGGCAAATTAGTATCATTAACCTATTCCATTGTATCCTAGTTATAATCACCTATGGGAAAACTAGGGGCAACACTTGTTTATCATGCATTATTGCATCACCTTGTCATTACTATTTTCATTTGATTGGCCATTTGCCAGATTTGAGAACTTATTGGGACCTAGTTGGCTTTTCCCCACCTTTTGTATGGATGGAATTACTATGACTTGAGGTCATTTTAGGACTATGTGGGTCATTCTCAATTCATGTTGAGGTCACCTCAGTCCCCCTTTCCATACACTATCACCATTTTATGAGTAACCTAAGCCAAACTCTCTCACTATTTTATGAGTAGGTATCTTGTCCTTCTCTAATGAGTTAAGATACCTCAAAATTCCAAAAACATTCATAACATTTCAAAAATATAAAAATATTTGTCTTGTCTAATCTTAGTTAGTTATCCTTGATCTACCCTATTAGGGCAAAGTCATTGTTAGGATGTTTTTTTTATTTTGTTTTCAAGATTTTGGTTTGTTTATTTATTTTAAGTTGTTTGTCTATTCATGTGATTTTTGTGTGTTTTATTTGTTTGTTTATCTTCTTGCTTGTTTGTTTGATTTTAGCATTATTGCCTTGACTCAGTATATGTGTCCATTGGGTGATTCCTCAAGAACATTATTCTTGATTCCATCCATATTCATCCATTAATATTTGTCATCATGGTTTTTATCATTGGTGAATTGTTTTTGAGTGTTTATTAGATTAGGAGTCAATCCTTACACATATTTTGGATAATTCTTTATTGGATTAAGAGTCAATGGTTTTTATCATGAAGCCTACCATCACATGCTACAACAAAAATTAGCTTCAAGAAGGCCTACAATCAATAGAGCCATATAAGTTTCTCCTTGTCAAATTCTCCCATCCCACCCTTGATCAAATCAACCCATTAGCCATTCTAGTTGTATCATTACTAGTCAGGATGAGCATATTCTCATTGGTAGGTACAACTAAATCATTTTTAATGATCAATATTATTCCTATATCTATCTCTTTCATCACTTTTCACCCACTCATATTTAATATGTATTATAGGTTATATCCTTGAGTTATGCTTGCTAATCAACCCTAACTGGGGCACAGTCATCTTTAGCCAATCTAGGTCCTCTTAATGATTATAAATACCTATGGGAAAATCATTATTTTGAATTTTAACCCTAATTATAACCACCTTTGGGAAAATTAGTATCTTTTTTACATCAATGCATACAAGCATTTTCTCATTTGGATTAATCTCAACCATGGGTTAATTCCAAATTTCTTCTTATTTCTTTTTGAGGGATTATCCATCAACAAATGTAACAACTACTCCCTTGAGGGGGCATCATCATAGGCTTCTCAAAACCATTTATAGATTTATTCTTTAACCATCATTTTCTTTTTGGCATATAGGCCATCTCTCATTATTTGAGAAGACATTGCTTTTCCTATGGTTTTCAACATCTTCCCAAATAGGGGTAAACTATAGTCACCTAAAACTGGCCACTAATAACCTTCAACCAAAATTTTGACTAATTTCTACCCAAAATACACAATTTGGCCTTAAAACACTAAAACACACTAAATGATGTGAAACTAACATATTCAAGTGCTAATTTTGGCATGGGTATCACTAAATGGGGAAATGCAATTTATGGGCCAACTAACTTTGATCAAATCATTTTGAGTCAAAATGCTTTTTTTGCACCTAGGTGCTCTAGATTTCTCTTTCTTATCAAATATATTGCATGAGACACATTCCTTTGTTATTTGGTTTTGGTAACATCCTAAATGGGATAATGGATCTAATTTATCTAATGTTGCCTTCCAATTCTAATATAGTTGAATTTTCAACCAATAACAAGGGATTTTGATCAATTTGAGTAATTTATGCACAAAGTGCCTAATCATGCTTATGATCTAATTAACCCAAATTAGAGCCTAATCAAGAATTACATGGAAACTTGTTGAATACTTGTTTTTAGAAATGAATATTGAATCAGGTGACCTCATTTCTTGGGAAGACATCGCTAGGCCATAAATGCCATAAATATCAGGATTCATGCCTCCCAAACCTCATCAAAGCCCTTCATGCCTCTTAATTTCTCCTCTATCCCAAATATTGATGATCCTATTTACCAATTTTTATTTTAAAATTGGATTAATCCTTAGCCACACATCTTAATCCTAAGATGGATGGTTCAAGTTGATTTTGATCAATCTTAAAAATCTATAAATAGAGAGGCCATGAACATCATTTCTAAGTCTTGATAATGCAAATTTATAATACAAAAGTGATTCCAAAGGCCATTAAAATTAGTGTTAACATGCCAAATTGATTCCAAGCCAAGCCATTCCAAAGCCACAAGGTGCCAAGGAGAAGAGGAGATAGCCAAGCCTCCTTTAATGAAGACTTCATGAGCACAAGCCAAGAAATCCAATACAACAAGCATTTTGGAGCATCCAAAGAAGGTAAAAGATGGTTTCTTTTGTATTTTAGTTATTTTCTTTATTCATGTTTATTAACTAAGCTCTCCTTAGCGTCTAGGCCTAGAGGTGTTATGCTATTTAGTGTGTTTGTTCTTTAGGGAAGCTTTGACCTGGGGTTTCACCTCCTGGCATTGACTTCATTTGGCTCCAAATTAGAGTTGCACATGGGATGTAGTGTCACTTTGGGCATCACACTACATTGAGTGAATAGTAGGATGTAGTGGTTGTAAAAAAGACTAGACCTTTTTATAATAAGCCAAGTGATACATACCTAAAATTTATGCTTTTATTTTACATTGTTTGGCATGAAAGTCATTGTGATATTGATTCCCCTAGAACATTTAGAAACTTGTTAGATATTAGACAAATCCCCACTTTCCATGGAAGTATTGTTGGTGAAAGGTGCACCTCAAGGTCCATGTTATAGTACTATCATTTTAAAGAAGGGGGGTGTAAAAACCCTACTATATAATGTGCATTTACTTTTGGATGAAAACTTAAAATCCTCACAAATGACATATATAGATATATTTTAACATTACCAAGCAACCTTGTTAGTTTAGAGTCTAAGAGTGCTTAATCAGTTGAGTTTTATCCTAGATTAAAGTCTTGTGTGAAGTCAAAACTTGTTGTAAAAAAATGATACAAACCAAAACACATGGTCCTCATTTTTATTTGAATAAAGAGGCATTATGTTTCTTGTGTGAGATCATAAGTTTTCCTTATTCAAACTTTATCAAAAGATTAGGAGTCATATCATCCACTTTGACATAGTTATGATGTCCAATTGAGTCTAGACCTTTACCAAAGTTGTTTAAGTCCTTCATTTATAGTCTAAATTCAAAATTGTACATTTATAAGTTCATAGGTTTTATGTGTTAAGTGGGTTCACCATTTGCACTAAACTTGAGGGAACTTAGGTTAAATTTACAATTTGGTTTGAAGGTTGTTTAATACTCATAATCATTATCATCACTTGATATACTTAAGCCATTTTGTGCTAAACACTTGCACTTTGATTCTATGCACCATAAACATTTTGAGTCAAGAATGGTAGTGTTATGCTATCAAAATGTGGGAAACTATCTTTGCCTTAGAGAAATTTTTTGAAACAAACTATTTTGTCACACCTTTTGGGTAGTGTAGCATCATTACGCTACCCAAAACATTTCAAATATTATTTCATATAACGTCTTGCATAGAGTTCAAATTTGTTCCTATATTTTCATACCAATCTGAATGTACTTTTATGATCTTTTGTGTAGCACAGTTACACCATTCACTTTTGCCTAGCTTATTTGTCAAAAGAACCAATTTTTATACCATTATTTATGAGAAAATAAAATATCTTTAAAGTGACTTTTTTTTCACACCTTATACCTAGTTGATCAAGTTCATGTCCAAGAATCAAATTCCTAGTGTTTGTTAGAAGTGTTTCAAATCCATTAGATTAAAAATTTCATCTATTTTTAAAGTATATCTTTTGACGTTGTTTGGCCAAGAGTCCTAGAACATGCCTTGTTTGAGCCTAGATTTTGATGCCACGTTTGGCCAAAAGACCTAGCAACTTTTAAATTCCTAGATTAGACTGATTTGAAACACTTTGACCTTAGATTTTGGCATTTTGATTATCAATCCATTTACTTGCTTATCTTTGTGTGAATAGTGAAACATTAGATACTTCATGCTAGCTTGTTTCCTCACAAATATTTGCATAAACTTTTTGATCTTTTTGATGAATCTAGACCTAGTTGGAACATCATCTATTTTAGATATTCTCCTTTTTAGATTTTGAAGAACTCTTTGACCTTTTATTTCAAAAACATTGACTATGGATCCCAATATGTATTCTTACACTCATAGTGTACTCAGTAAAATCCAAGAATTAGTAATGTGGTTGCACAGGAAGAAATGGTGCAAGACCACTATGTGGATAATATTACTTATGAGATGGATTCTTATCCCTCTTATAATACTCAATTAGGGGCATAAATCCAAGATCCCTTAGCTAACTATTTGTTTAACACACCACCTAATTCAGAACAAGACCAAGAACAAACCACACAATACCTAGCTACAATACCCACAGTGGATGAGTTAGTTCTTCAATAGTCATAATCTACTAATATGACCTCCATGTATGATCCATTTTTGTTTGAGTGACATTTTTTAGATAACAAAGATGAGATTTTGGTTAGAGCCATAGATGTAGGGGCCAATTTTCTAGTAGACTTCCCCCATGAAAATCTACCAAGCCTAGTAAGAGTGCCCCACAACATAATTTATGATCAATAGGCTTCTTATAGCAATCCTTTGGCTTTATTCCAAACACCATATCAGGACCATAATTTACCTAATAGAGGAAAAAACATCATGGAAGATAACTTCAACCAAATGTAGGTGGCATATCAAACCTACCTAAATATAGCACATAATTTAAATTAGATGAACATGATAAACAAACCTCTTATTGACTTAGTTCCTTCAATAGGACTGTTTATAGAGTTAACTAGACAAGAGAATCCAAGTTTTGACCTATTCTTGAAAATTTATTCAATAGATAACTTGATGCATATGCTCGTTATTGAAGAAGTGTATTTGGCATCTACACATAATAGTGAGCCAAATGTAGTGGAAAAGGTAAAAATAATGTCCAATCCCAATTAAAGTGGTACTAATGCACAAAGAAATAGCCAACAACATGTGCCTATAGTTAATTCTATGAGTAGATCATCATATTAGGGAGTATGAGTTTCTACATCCCAACCTCAATTAGCTACTTCCTCAAGTGTAGAACCTATGGGATTAGGTAGTCATACAACAACCAATGTCATTTTTCAACAATAGAATATGACAAATCCTACTCCTTCTCAAAAAGTAATAAGTATTATTCCACAACAGTAGGTAAAATCTAGTGTACCAACACAATAGAGGACAAATACATTACCACCTTAATTAGGGGAAACTAATGTTATACCTCACTAGGTAATAAGAAACATATCTCTTCAGTTATAGACTAATATGTCAATCCAAAAACAAGCAATGACTAGTCAACAATGTATAGATATTGGTCAGTGATAGATGTCAAATATGCAAACTATTTTTACTTCTTTATATGGATTCATGCAACTATTGACCATTTTGGTCCTACAGGCCAAAATTGGTCCTCCTTCTTCCCCTGCTATTCTAAGCTAGTTTAATTTTTGATTTTGCACAAGTCTTGATTTCTATAGACTCTGCAGGACATTTCTATGGACTCTGTAGGCACATTTCTATGGACTCTACAAGAAAGAAACAAGTCCCCAACACTTAGGCCATTTGAAGCTTTGGTTCATCACTTTGATCTAAAGGTTTGGTTCAAATGCTTTGGTTCAATGCTTTGGTTTAATGGTGAATTTCAATGGTAAGGTTCATCAGCCAGGTTCAATGCTTTAGTGCAATGCCTTAGTTCATCACTTTGGTTCAAAGGTTAAGTTCATCACTTTGGTTCAAAGGTTAAGTTAATTTCTTTGGTTCAATTCTTTGGTTCAACACTTTGGTTCATCGCTTTAGTTCAACACTTTGGTTCATCAGCAAAGTTCAATGGCAAATTTCAATGGTGAAGTTCAACGACAAAGTTCAATGGTAAAGTTCAACAAAAAAGTTCAATGGCAAAGTTTAACAGCTTGGTTCAAAGGTTTGGTTCAAATGCTTAGTTCAATCAGTTTGAACTTGGAACCATTAAACAATTAAACCATTGAACTGTTGAACCATTATTGGTTCAAACAATTGGTTTAAGTGCTTGGTTCAATCAGTCAGTTCAATCAAAGGGTTCAATTAGTTGGTTCAAAGTAGTTAGTTCAAGCAGTCAAACAAAGGAGAAAAACATAGCATTGAACCATTGAACTATTGAACTATTGAACCAATTGTTGGTTCAATCGATTAGTTCAATCAGAAAGTTTAAGGGAGTCTCCCAAAGCCTGAAGGACAAGTGCTGTTGCGAAGGGTAGGGAACACTTGCAAAGAAATCATAGAAAAGGCTGAAGGAACTAACCAAATGGTGATGGGTGTGAGAATGTCAACTTTATGGTAATGAAATAGCCGTTGATCTTTAAATAAAAGGCATAAACTGGAAGGAATTCAAAGGCTTAAAGACAAAAGGAAGAGATCATCAAGGAGGGAGTCTAAAGAGCTGAAGAATTAATAGAAGATATCTCTCGAAGGATGAAGGAACCATAAAAGACAAAGCCAAGAAGAAGCAAAAGGGCCAAGTGTAAAATTAGACAAAATAGTCCAAGTGGTAAAGGAAGGTGTCGACTCAAGGAGTTACTCTGATGGTTGACATAGTATCTGCTAAGCGATCATCAAGGGGTACAAACAATGAACAATGCAACCCATTTTTTCTTCATTTTGCATTGATGAGCAGATAAACGGTGCAGCCCATAATTTCACATATCACATTTAATATATCTTAAATGCCTGAAATCAAAATAGGAGCTGACACAATAGTATCTACCAAGTGGCTTCATCTTCCTAATGTTGGGAATGCACATGGGTCATTGGTAAAAGAGTGCTAAAAGGTCTTTTCTTCCTCTATATATTGAAATCTTCCCAGTTGGAGAAGAGGATCTCTTAGCCCATAAGGTAAAGCTCTACCTAAAAAACCTCTTGGCTTGTAAGATAGAACTCTGCCAAATTTTACCTTGAATCAAGACAAAGCATTTTTACTGTCATTCTAAGTTTGCATTTTCATATGTGTCTATGCCCTTGTTCTGTGTTAAGTCATTTTCCTTTATGCTTTCACAAGATGATTTCATCATGTCTAGTGCATTGTGAGTTTTCCTTTTGCAAGTTAGCCAGAAGTGTCCGTAGCGGAGTATAGGTGCCTGTGAATAGGCTACCAAATTGAGTCTTGGAATGCCTCTGGTAGTTCTTCCTTCTTGTATATCCATGGACCCCTAGCTTGCTAATGCAAAAGAATTTCTCATGTCAAATGAAGTGTATGGGAGCTTGTTTTAGTGGAAAGTGTATGTTCAGGCTAAGTAGATCAAAAAATTTTGGTGTATCACCTTTTAGTTTAGGTTTAGGTTTTATTTTTTAGCATCCTTCTCCCTTCCCCCCCATTGTTAGTAGTAGGAAATCTAGGACCTTAGAGATACATCAAATGGAGCTAGCCCTTATCTAGAGATTATCCCCCTAGTTTTGCCAAGTCCACAGGCAAGAGTGGAGTTTCTATTGTTTCATGTGGAAGATAGGAGCATAGCCTCCTATCGAGGGTGTAATCCACTATGTCAATAGTTTTTAGCATGCCCAGTGGGACCAACTAGTTTTTATCCAAAGAGTTGAAGAATCTTGGTGTGTTCTTCAACCAACCAGCCTTTGGAGGCTTTTTATCAACACCAATGGTGACTCTGAGTTGAATCAATTGGTTAAGCAATCCTGGTGCCATCAAGAAATCACATTTTTTTATATGTATAATCCCATTTCTCAGAATCATGGGCCTTATATTCCTTCATATAAATTTGATCAAGCTCAAGTTTTTATGGAATCACCTCAAGCAGCTCTCTAGTTGCCCTCTAATGATAAGGGAAGTAGCACTGGAGTTTGAGAAGTAGGTAATGGAGATAGATAGATTAGATGAGCAATATAAATATCAACAAGAGCTTATGCACAAAGAAGAGTGTTTGTTTAGGCAAGCTCAGGCCTTTCAATCCATGGAGGAGGAGGTAGCAAAATGGAAGAGTCCATTCATTCAAGGCAGTCAACCTTGTGTGCCCCCTCTTATTCTAAAGAAAGCCCCCTCTTATGCACCAAATCCTTTCTACCAAATAAAACTTGATCACTCAAGCTCATCTGATGCATTAATCACTCCTGTTCTTAACCACTTGTGCCTAAATTTCAAACATCAAAGGGCATTAGAGCAACCTCTCATGGAGATGAACCTTCTCAATTCCTTTGATTTTTAATCCTCCTTTGAAGGGAATGCCATGAATCAATGCATCTCTCTTCAATAATTTCTTCTTGTGCATGAGCAGACCCTTCCTAGTCTTCCTCAACTTCCTCAAGTCTCTCAACATGATGTCAAGATTCCAAGTTGGAAGAGGGAATATCATGAACTAGCTCAGGACCTTGAAGAGGATAAAGTTACTCCCTATTCACAAGGGGAAGGTTCCAATCCCAAGGTCATGATTTGGAATAAAACAATAGAATCTTGGGGCAGGAAGGAGGAGGAGAAAGGTTTTGCTCAAAACCTTGAAGAAGATGAAGCTGATCCTACTCATCATAATGATGCTTTTAACCTCTAAGAAAGGATCTTTCAAGAATATATAGCTAAGATAATTATAGAGTTAGAGTCTAGAGCAAGATTCCTCAGCCAATGTGTGATGGATGGTTCATACCAAATAGCAGATTCCATGTCTAAACACACCCCATCTACACACCTCCAAGAGAGATATTAGACCACATCTGATATAGATGAAGTGCTAGCCAAGTGGAAAGAGGAGAATCATTCGATTCTAGCTCAAGGACTGCCTCCTCTTCCACATGGTTTTTCCACTTCATCCCTTCTCAAGAAGGAACCAATTTTTTAGGAAGCGAGTGAAGAGCAGAAGATCCAATTTACATCTTCTCAAGAGGCTATCATGAGTGATAATGAAGATGAAATCATCATGGAGGCTCCTGTTGAAGACATCATTAGCAATGGAAAAGATGTAGGTCATGCATACACGTGGATGTTCCATCAATATGAAGAGGATCATAAGCATGGTGAGCCCTCTCCCCCTTTGTTTGTTGAACTTCCTTGTTGCTTCAATGAGGAGGATGACCATGCCATGGATCCTGAGTTAAAAGAGGATTAGGTGGATATCTTTGAACAATTAGAGACTCTGATCCTTGATCAAGAGAAGGAGAGGCATGTTCATCTTCAGAACAGCTTTAAAGAAGAGAGCCTTGAATAAGAATGTGATGTTCAGTGGGATGAGCAATCAGTTTGTGATTCCATTTTAAACATCACAATAGTCACCCTTCTTCAAGAAAGCCATGAGGGAGTAGAAAATGAGTTTGACAAGATCTTCAATGAAGCAGAAGAGAATGGGTCAAACCATGATGCACTGCAAAAGGACTATGCATATCAAAGAGCTTATGGTGATGAGCCAACAACCATTAATTTCTTGATGAGACACACCAGCATGAAGAGCCAACATTCAACAATCTTCCAAGAATAAGAAGAGTACATATATGTTGGGAGCATGTTTGACTCTGATCCACTCGAATGCAAGCCAATCAAGGTGGCAGGCAAGAGGAGCAGGTCAGCAAGTCTCCATCCTATTCAGCCACTTGTCTAGCACCATAAGTTTCCTTGCCATGAAGGAAACTTAAGAAGTTTTCCCTTTGATCTAGGAGGGAGGCAAATATACCTGGTTAGATTTATATAGTAGTTTGCTTTTAATTTTCTTTCCCTGTTTTCCCTAAGTGTTATTTGCACAAGTAGTGTTTTTAGCCTTATGTGTGTTTTCCTTTGTATTTGGGGTAAAAGCTTCATGATTGATTCTTGGATCTATCAGGGCTGTTGCAAACCTTTTTCAAGTTGAATTCTGACTCTGTGCCTAATGGATTTTAAGTCAACTGGCTTCTAATCATAACAAGCATGCTTCCCCTAGGAGTCGCTAATTTGTTGACCATTTTGGTCTTGTATGCCAAAATCGGTCCTCCTTCTTCCCCTGCTATTTTGATCCAGTTCAATTTTTGATTTTGCTCAATTCTTGATTTCTATGAACTCTACAGGGACATTTCTATGGACTCTACAGGCACATTTCTACAAACTCTACAGGAAAGAAACAAGTCCCCAACACTTAAGCAATTTGAAGCTTTGGTTCAACTCTTTGGTTCATCACTTTGATCTAAAGTTTTGGTTCAAACACTTTGGTTCAACATTTTGGTCCATCACTTTTGGTTCAATGACAAATTTCAATGGCAAAGTTCAATGGTAAGGTTCATCGGCAAGGTTCAATGCTTTGGTTCAACGCTTTGGTTCAAATTTTAAGTTCATCACTTTGGTTCAAAGGTTAAGTTCATCACTTTGGTTCAATGCTTTGGTTCATCGCTTTGGTTCAAAGCTTTAGTTTAGTACTCTAGTTCATCACTTTGGTTCAATGCTTTGGTTCATTGGCAAATTTCAATGACAAAGTTCAGTGGCAAAGTTCAATGACAAAGTTCAATGGTGAAGTTCAATAGCAAAGTTCAATGGCTTGGTTCAAAGGTTTGGTTCAAATGCTTGGTTCAATCACTTTGAACTTGGAACCATTGAACCATTAAACCATTGTTGGTTCAAATAATTGGTTCAAGTGCTGGGTTTAATTGGTTGGTTCAATCAAAGGGTTCAATTAGTTGGTTCAAAGTGATTGGTTCAAGCAGTTAAACGAAGGAGCAAAACATAGCATTGAACCATTGAACTATTGAATCATTGAACCAGTTGTTGGTTTAATTGGTCGGTTCAATTAGAAAGTTTAAGGGAGTCTCCCAAATCCTGAAGGACAAGTTTACTTGTGAAGGGTAGGGAACACTTGCAAAGAAATCAAAGGAAAGGCTGAAGGAACTGACCAAATGGTGATGGGCACGTGAACATCAACTTTACGGTAATGAAATAACTATTGATATTTAAATAAAAGGTGCAAACCGGAAGGAATTCAAAGGCTTAAAGCCAAAAGGAAGAGATCATCGAGGAGGGAGTCTAAAGAGTTGAAGAATTAACAAAAGATAGCTCTTGAATTATGAAGGAACTAGAAAAGACAAAGCCAGGAAGAAGCGAAAGGGCCAAGTGCAAAAATAGATAAAATATTCCAAGTGGCAAAGGAAGGTGTCGACTCAAGGAGTTACTCTAATGGTTGACATAGTATCTACTAAGCAGTCATCAAGGGGTGAAAATAGTGAATGGTACGACCCATTTTTTCTTCATTTTACATTGATGAGCAAATAAACAGTGCAGCCCATAATTTCACATATCATGTTTAATATATCTTAAACACCTAAAATCAAAATAGGAGCTGACACGGTAGTATCTACCAAGCAACTTCCTCTTCTTAATGTTGGGAATGCACATGGGCCATTGGTAAAAGAGCACCAAAAGGCCTTTTCTTCCTCTATATATTGAAATCTTCCCAATTGGAGAAGAGGATCTCTTAGCCCATAAGGCAAAACTCTGCCCAAAAAACCTCTTGGCTTGTAAGGCAAAAATCTACCAAATTTTACCTTGAATCAAGACATAGAATTTTTACCTCCATTATGAGTTTGCATTTTCATATGTGTTTATGCCCTTGTTCTGTGTTAAGTCATTTTCCTTTATGCTTTCACAGGATGATTTCAGCATGTCTAGTGCATTGTGAGTTTTCTTTCTGCAGGTTAGCCAGAAGCGTCCCTAGCAGAGTATAGGTGCCTATGAATAGGTTGCCAAAGTGTGTCTTGGAATACCTCTAGTATTTATTCCTCCTTGTATATCCATGGACCCCTAGCTTGTTGATGCAGAAGAATTTCTCATCTCAAATGAAGTGTATGGGAGCTTATTTTGGTGGAAAGTGTATGTTTGAGTTAAGTAGATCAAACTTTTTTGGTGTATCACCTTTTAGTTTAGATTTAGGTTCTATTTTTTTAGCATCCTTCTCCCTTTCCCCCCCTCCCATTATTAGTAGTAAGAAATCTAAGACCTCAAAGATACATCAAAGGGAGCTAGCCCTTATCTAGAGACTCTCCCCCCAATTTTTCTAAGCCCATAGGCAAGATGGGAGTTTCCATTATTGTGCATGGAAGATAGGAGCTTAGCCTCCTATCGAGGGTTCAATCTACTACATCAACATCAACAAGGAGGCTCCCATATTTATCAAGTACCTACTAGATAACCATTGGTTTAAAATGTCCCACAAATTTAGAGACAGGGTCTTGGTCCACAAGTTCCCACTCAATAACAAGGTTAGATTAGTCATTAGCATGTCCCTTTTTAATTTTAATAGGCACATTATAGTTATATACCTCAATCCTAACCATAAAATACTCCAAGTCAAAATTTTATCACTAACCCAAACCAAAATATTGCATAACCAAATGTGCAATTTTAAGTACATCATAATCCATGTATGCATATTACTGGTCCATTCCCTACCAAACTAATATACCCCAATAGATATCTCCATCATAACCTAGTCAAATTGTCCCACTTGTGACCTCCCAACCATCTACCCAAACCAATTTTCTCCCTCAAACCAATGTTCCTTCTAGTTTCCTATTCCAAGAATTATAACAAATGAAGGATGTGATTGTTACCATTTAGGATGGGAAATAGATGAAAAAGTTTAAGTTGGATGATGTGTGTTCTTATCCATTTAACATGGAGTATTTGTAGATACCATTTCCTCTAGGATATGAACCACTAAAATTTGACAAATATAAAGAGAAAGGTGACCCTAAGGCTCATTTGACTGAGTTCTTTGTCACATGCCAACCAGTGGCATATAGAGACATATACCTTTTGTTATTGTTTCCAAGGAGCTTTGATAAACAAGCCTTGGAGTGGTTTTTAAAGTTTCCCAAAAATTTAGTAAGGAATTTTAATGATCTTTTTGATAAGTTTGTGCAACACTTTTCCTATAATCTCGAGCATGAGATTTCATTAGTAGACTTAATGTAAGAAAAACAAAAAGTTGGTGAGATTTTTTCAAGTTATCTACAGTGATGGAGAGCCCTTGTAATTTGTTTCACCCATAGTTTACTAGATAAATAATTAGCCACTATTTTTACTAAAAATTCTCATAGTGAGATAGCTTATCATCTAGAACTACAATGTGCACATACTTTCAAAGAGATCATTGATAAAGGTTTGCTGATCAAGTGGGTGCTCATCAATAAAGGAGTCATCAAGCTTAATTAAACTAATCAAAATCAAGGTATCAATTAGTTAAATGGCCAACATCAACATCCCATTCAAGTGCAAGCATTACAACTGGCATAGGCCAGTAACTAAAAAAGACCAAAATAATTCAACCACAATAGGAATGTTGTGAGAAATGGATTAACCAAATCCAATAATGTCTAAATGGTGAAAACATCATCTATACCACCTTTTTATCTTATTCCTACCTAAAAAACTCTCTAACCAATGCTATAATCACAACAACCAAGACCTATACAACAAATATAGTAGCCTTTACCATTTCAAATCCTTCCTCCTATGAGAACCATGTGTACACGCCGTGTCTTTAGTGACCTAGGAGAACCTATGGAGTCTATATTTTACAAGCTTGTTGTTGCTAATCTGATTAGTTGGCATATACCAAATCATTATCTACAAGGCATTCCTTATCTTGATTGGTACCATGAAAATGAATTTATCATCAGGTCAATGGGCATAATCTATGAAGATGTGTCCAAATCAAGTATTTAATTAAGAATATATTGGAGAATGGGGAGATAACATCATATAATGATGCTTCCACTTCCAATCAAACTCTTTATATTTATCAAAACCCCTTTCCTTGACATAACAAATAACAAAAACAAAATAATCAGCAACAACAACAATAATGGCTAGTGCAACAACAAAATCACTAGTATCAAAATCAAAGGTCGAACCAGTAGAATCAACAAAATCAATAGTAGAACCCATAATGATAGAATAATGGATAAAACCAAGGTTAGAATGGTAACAACCAACAAACCTACCATGCAATTGTACATGACTAAAACATGGTTGTAGGTCATATTGTAGGGGGTAGTTTTAATACCATCTCTATTAATATTAGACCAAGCACTAATTAGCCTAGACCGTTGTTCAAAAATAACATTCAACCAAACTACATTGATAATCCTTTTTTGACTTGGGAGTGAATATAGGCAAACTAGAAAACTAAGAATTCCCCTTTCAGTCCTTATATCAACAACTCATCCTTACCACATGACCAGATACAAGTGCATTAGCAACTGAGACTTGTCATGTCTAGTTCCACACTATTCCCAACATTTGTTAGAAATAATGGTTTAGTATTTAATATCAATTGTCCAGTCACAACTCAAAGGTCAAATATTACTATCCCAATCCCACAACCATCTACCAATTTACCTATTATCCAACTAACCATTCAACCTCAAAATAAACTATTCAATATTGACTAAGACAAGAAGTTTGATATTGTGGAACAATTACAAAAGACACCAATGCAAATTTCTATTTTAGATTTTATATCAACGTAATTAATACATAAGAACATATTGAATGAGTTTTTAACCCAATCCACTATTTCTAGTGACATATTCCTTGATAAATTTCAAGCTTTGGTTAGACACCTAGCTCCAGTCCAAAAAATCACATTCAACCAAAGCGATATGTATTCCCTTAACCCACTCCATAATAACCCATTATACATATAATTTTATATAAACTGGCATAAATTGAAATGTGTCCTTATATAAAATGGATTAGGCCTCAATATAGTGTCTCTAAAGCTCATCAATCTTCTTGGGTACATAATGGTAGATCTTCAACCAAAAATGACAACCATCAAAGCCTATGATAATTAGGAAAGAGAATCACAAGGAACCATTAATTTTCTAGTTATCATTGGGCCTTTAACCCATGATACACTTTTTCATCTACTTGACCTTGAGTTATCATACAATATGCTTCCAGGTAGGCCTTGGTTACATGAGATTCATGTAGTCCCATTAACATTGCACCAATTTATCAAGTTTTCCCACTCAAGGATGGAAGTGAATATTACACCAATATGAACATTTTCCCACTCTAGGAGATTTACACCCATATGAACGTTGCAAACATCTTGAGGCCAAATTTTAAAGATATAATTATTATTATGACATGAATCCAAGTTCCAAGTAGGATAAAAGAAAGGTTATCCTTATTGATCCTTTACTGGATAATTACATAGATCCTAATACCTTGGTTTCCCTTTCCTACATGCCACCTCTTGAAGTTTCTAATCATTTAACCATTTCAATTAATGGACGAAAAGAGTATGTGACCCATGATACATTTCATATTGCCAATATTCCTCAAAATCTAAAAAAAATTGGGTGACATAAAGTCACCCCACGTATGCATTGGCAACAAAAGAACAAAGATAAGGGACCTGTCACATTTGTACCAGCATTTAGCTTAGAACCCAACCCTCTTAAAGGGGATGAATCATGGTTATACAATGACAACCAAGCTCATTCTTATAAAAGTACATAGTATCATATTCCTAATAGGATCATGGAGAGTCACAATTATGAAGGAAGAGGCCTTAGACTAAATTAGTAAGGAACCATCGAGCCAATTTCCATGACTAAATATGAAATACCTTATGGACTTAGCTTTAAACTATCTGGTGGGTGACCCCACATATCATATTCAAACTCCATCACCAGTGAATAGTGATGATGATGTCGACAATGAAGCAGAGTTTGATCATAGTCTCACCTTTGATGACCTAGCTGAAACTAACCTATTTGATAACAATGCCCATTTATACCCTTACCTTGGTCATTCATCATAACCCATTTCTATTATATTATCCCCAGTTAATAGATTGGGACCAATAAGAATCTAATATGTTGATTGATGAGTTCCAAAATAATGAGGCATTATGTGACTTCTTAGGCCTTAGAGACAATGTTTCATTGGGAAATCACAAGTCAAGATTCTTAATTACATTGGAACTTGTAGCTTATTTTCGAGAGAGAGTGAACACCCTTAGCCAAAAATAAATAACTAAAACATTGAGGTCCTAAAGTGAAAACCTCTTTGAGGCACTTTCTAACTAGGGAAAAAATAAAGATAAAGGTCAATTTAATGGTAAAAACTTGTTTTAAGCACTATTAGATGGAAATGTTCATTATTTTTTGAATTTAGATTAGGAGGCCACCAATGATGAACTTGCCTATGGATCTGAGTTCAATTTTACACAATAACAAGTATTTGATAAAATTCTTCAAGAATTTCTAACTATTTCTGTCACATAGATAGATCTCCCATTAGGGGACTCAGATTCATCATGCCTAGGAGAAGTTGAAGAGCAAGTCTTAATAGAGGACCCTGACATAGTCTAATAGTTCAAGTCATTTCCTACTATCATAGAAGATAGTTTGACCCTTCTATTCAAAGATACAATAGAGGTAAACATGAGGACTCTATCAAACCCAAAATGGATAAAATAGGCATGTCACTCACTAAGGAGGAACATGAAGTCTTTACAGCTCTGTTGAGAGAATTTAAAGATATCTTTGCATGGGCCTATTCTGACATGCTAGGTTTGAACCCCACCTTGGGTTTTTAACCACCTTATGGTTAATCCTATTGACAAATTAGTAATACAAAAGCTACATAAGATGCATCCTTGCATTGTTATATTGGTAAAGAAAGAGTTGAAAAAAATCTTAGAATTAGGATGTATCTGATCCATTGACTACTAAAAATGGATCTCTAATGTGGTACCTATTATTAAAAAGCTTGAAGGGATCAAAATCTATACTAATTTTTGAGACATCAACAAATATTTTCCTAAAAATGATTTTCCATTACATAATATCGACATGATCATCGACTCTATGGTAGGTTATGAAATGCTTTCACTTATGGATGGCTTTTCAGGATATAACCATATTAGAGTAGCTCTAGAAGACCAACATAAAACAACATTCACCACTCCATGGGGAACATTTTGTTATCAAGTAATGCCATTTGGCCTTAAGAATGCTAGAGATACATATCAAAGTTCCATGACTATCATATTCCATGATATGATGCACGATATTGTTGAAGACTATGTCGATGACATATTAGAAAAATCCAAAACTAGGGCCAACCATCTAATAGTGCTACATAAGATATTTGAAAGACTATAAGAGTACAAAGCTAGACTCAATCCAAAGAAATGTGTGTTTGGCATAACTTCGAGAATTATTTTTTGGCTTCATTATGTTTTGTAGAGGTATTAAAGTCAATCTGACTAAATTCCATGCTATAATTGAGATGTTGCAACCAACCAATTTAAAATAACTCTATAGTTTATAGGGTCAGATCCAATCAATCTCATACTTCATCTTTTAATTAACAGACAAGTGTCATCCATTTACACATCTTCTAAATAAGGTAGTTGCATTTCACTAAGATGATCACTGCCAAATAACTTTTCAACAACTCAAAAACTATCTTGTTAATCTATTTATTTTATTACCTCCTATGCTGGGAAATCCATTCTTGTTATACCTATTAGCTACCGACCATACTTTGGGGGCACTCTTGGCTCAACATGATTATAATGAAAAAGAGCATGTTGTATACTACTTACCATGTACCTTAGACACATATGAACATAACTATGTACCTATTGAAATTTTTGGTCTAGCTATGGTCTTCATAGCTCAAAAACTACACCATTACATGTTGAATAATAAGACTATGGTCATTTCAAAAGTAGATCCACTCAAGTATTTACTATCTAAAATAGATTTACAAGGTAGAATGGCAAAATGGATCATGCTTCTTAGTGAGTTTGACATAGAGTATGTCAATCAAAGGGAAATAAAGGGACAAGTTATTACAAATCAACTTGTTGATGCACCTCTTGTAGACACAAAGCCACTCACATTTCATTTCCTTGATGAATCCATAATGACCATCATTGGCATACCTCTTGAGGAGCAACACTGGAAGCTATATTTTTATGGTTCATTTACTTCACATGGATTAGGGGTAGTCCTCTTATTTATTACACTATAGGGGGATCTAATCCCTAAGTCATTTATAGTTAGCTTTCCTTATACAAACAACATGGCTGAGTATGAATCACTTATTGTAAGAATTTGACAAGCAGTGCATTGGAACATATCTCATCTCCAAGTTTGTGGTGATTCTCAGTTAATCATCAATTAGGTCATAGATCATTTTCAGACCAAAGATGACAAGTTGGTTCCATATAAAGCCATGGTTGACACTCTTAAGCAAAAAAATTCCAACATTTAGTTTAAGCACATACCAAGGGCTAGTAATAGAACTACAGATGCCATGGCTAATATTGGCTCTCTAATTTGACAAATAGATAAAGATAGAGGGTATCAATTCCTCATCAAGAATTTGTTAACACTAGCTCATGAACCTTTAACCACTATAATGATTTATGATATTATTGGTCCTAATTCTATCTAGTACTTAGACCTTTACAACTACCTTCATGACCAATTTCTACCACCTAACCTATCTCAAAAACAAAACAAAGCCTTCATTTATCATTCCACTCATTATACTCTACTTAGGTCCACCCTTTACCATCATAGTTTTTATGGAACTCTACTTTATTGTTTAACTTTGATAGAGTCTACACTAGTGTCAAGAGAAGTACATGAAGGGTATGTGGCACTCATTCTAGTAGGGCCATCCTATCCAAAAAGATCTTGCATACTATTTATTATTAGCCCAGGATGGATGTAGATGTCATTATATATATAAATAAGTGTGACAAATGTCAATGGCATGCTAATCTAGTTCATTCCCTAGCTAAAACTCTAAAATTGATGTTGACACCATGGCCATTTTCTACATGGGGGCTTGACCTCATTGGGAATATCAACTCCACTTCATCTAATGGTCATAAACATATCCTTACTACTACCAAGTATTTCACTAAGTGGGTTAAAGTTATACCCCTCACTTACATGATTGGAAATCAAAATTCTAAATTAATGTTTAACCATCTCATTTTTTTCTATGGTATCCCCTCTGACATTATATCTAATAATGGAGGATCACTAAAGAATAAGAATATAGACTAGATATGTATCAAATATAACATCACACAACATTTTTATATAACATATTACCCTTAAGGTAATGGCCAAGTTGAAGCATCGAATAAAACCATTGTCAATATTCTTAAAAAGATTATCAATGATGTTAGTCATGATTAACACTTTTAGATATTCCCTACCCTTTGGGCATACTGTACCAATCATAATACCCCCATAGGAGCCACTTCATACTCACTTGTTGATGGTACTAAAGCCATACTTCTTATTGAGGTCAAATTTCCTTCCATATGCATCTCTTTCAAGCATGTCTTGGATGATCATGATGATCGAGTAGCTCACCTGCAAGAGCTAGATTTGATGAGAAATATACACTTGCACTCAATAATCTTCAAGCATATCAAAACTGAGTCAAAAGCCACTATAATCAATGTGTTAAGTATATAACATTTGATCTTGGTGATATTGTTCTTAAATAAAACCAAAATAATACCATGACTGAGAAGAGGCATAAAGGAAAATTCAAACCAAATTAGACAGGGCCTTTCATCATTTCTGTAGATTATGGATTAGGAGCATATAGGCTTGCCATGCTAGATGGAGATGAACTTCCTGAGCTAATGAATATTATTCATCTCAAATGGTATTATGCTTGAATGCTAAAGTGTATTTTCTATAAGGATCATTTTAGTTATGCCATTTTATCACTATTCTTCTTTGTAAAAATATCATCCTTATCCATCCTCTTAGCCATATCCACTTTGTACTTCCAACCTATTAGCCTAGTGTGTTATAATGCCTAGCCCATTTAACTTTGGTTTTTGCCATTCGTTATGCATTTTTAGCATCAAGGTATCTGATCAATTTCATCAGTTAGTTCACATACTTTAGATAGAGATCATATTTTGGAGTAATATGACAAAAATTTTAGTAGTTTCATCCTTCATTTGTTATTCTTTTCTTATCACTGATCTTGTTACTAATTATAACCACCTTTGGAAAAATTAGTACCATTGATCCATGCCATTGTATCCTAGTTATAACCACCTATGGGAAAACTAGGGGAAACATTTGTTTATTTATCCTTGATGTACTAACTTGCCACTTCTTATGTCATACTTTGCCTTTTTACCAACTATGCCTATTTTGTTTGAATTGATTGTTACACTAGTAAAATTCATTCGTTTTAGGGTGGTACTACAGTGACTTGAGGTCTTACTCTAGGACTATGTAGGTATCACTCGATACTTTTTGAGGTCAACTTAGTCACCCTTCCCACCATGCTCTTGCCCTTTTATGAGATTGAACCATTTAGTGTCTCATCATTCTTGATCGAGTTTAGATACTTCAAAAATTTCTAAAAACATTTGAAAAATCATTAAAAAAGAATAAAAAAATTGACCACTTCTTTTCCTTAAAGATTTTAGGAACCCTTACTAAGTTACAAGCAAATCACTTAGCATTTAGTTTCCCCATCTTTTGGCATTTTCTCTCACACACTTATCATTTTTCAAGACCATTCCTATTCTTAAATCACGTCTATTCTATTTATTTTCATCAATTATCATTTTCTTCCCATTCCCTAGGAGAACTACATTTAGCCTGAAGTTTTTGTTGGATATTACATCCATAGAACTATGTAGGTAGTGTCTACTTGCCTAGTGCATATGGAGACAGCTCAACCACCCCTTCATTTTCTTTTATTCCCCTATTTTTTTCATTTTTTAAGTTGTCACCTATTTTCTAGTGGTAATGTTCATAAGGTTTCTATTGTATTGTTTGTTTTTTTTAATTATTTTGTTTGTTTATCTACCTATTTGTTTGCTTTCAGTATTGTTGCCTTAATTTAGTTTATGTGTGTTCATTGGGTGATTCCTTTCCCACACTTACACTTGAATCCATCCATATTCATATGTTTACATTATCATCATGGTTTCTATCATTGGTGCATTATTTTCTATTGAGTATTAGATTTTGGGAGTCAGTCCTTATGCATATTTTAGCCAAGTCCTCATAGTGTTATACCATGATGTTTATTGACCCATGCTACAACAAACCTCATCTTCAAGAAGTCTATTCAATAATGGTAGAATATCTTTAGCATCGACATCCTGATTCCATCTTAATCATATCCCAAATAGAGTGATTAAATATGAAATAATTTCAACCTTTATTAGTTTGAATGAGCATCTCCCTACTAGTAGGTTGTTCCACTTCATCATTACCCTCTATGTTAAGTTATCATCATCCTCAACCAAGTTTATCATGTTTTCCATAATCAGGGTCCAATGATTATAATCACCTATGGGAAAATCATTACACACCATCCCACCTACATTTCTTAATTATTATAACCACCTTTGGACAAATCATTGTTTTGTCACCACTTTAATTTTTTTCCCATACATGGGCATATTATTATCTTATTTTTTCATCCTAACAGGGGTAGCTCCATATTCTTAATGATTATAACTACCTTTGGGAAAATCATTATGTTATTATATCACATTTCTACTATCGAGGTATAATGCTTATAACCACCTTTGGGTAAACCATTGTACACCGTCCCACTTGCATTCTCAATGACTTTGACTACTTGTGCAATATCATTATATTTTCACCCCATCATCTTTCCTTTCTTTGGTCCCCTCATTTCTCTTCTTTCTTTTTGAGGGACTATTTGCTGACCTACTTGTGCCAACCATTCCCTTAAGGGGGCATCATATATTTACTTTATCATTGTTGCAGTTATAGGCATACAGAGCCTTTTCATTATTTGAGAACTTGTAATTGTGCTTATACCTTACAATGCCTTCCCAAATAAAAGCAAACTATAGACACCCAAAACTGGCCATTGATAACCTCTACTTAGGCTTTTGGTCAATTTCCACCCAAAATGCTCAATTTGCCCTAAAAACACTAAAATATATTAAATTAAGTGAAATTGACATATTTAAGTGTTAATTTTGGCTAGGGAATCCCTAAATGGGTAGTATAATTTATGGGCTAGCTAACTTTGATCTGATCATTTTGAGTTGAAATGCTAATTTTACACCTAGGTGCTCTGGATTGATCTTTCCTATCAAGTATCTTGCACAAAACACATGCCTAACATCCTTAATGGGATAATGGATCCAATGCATTTGACATTGCCTTCTAATTCCAATCTAGTCAAATTTTGGACTAGTAACAAGGTATTTTGATCAATTTGAGTAATTTATGCATAAAGTGCTTAAACATGCTTATCAGCTAATTAACCCAAATTATAGCCTAATCAAGAATTCCATGGAAACGTGTTGAATACTTGTTTTTAAAAATGAATACTAAATATATACATCATCAGGTGACCTCATTTCTTGAGAAGACATCCCTAAGCCATAAATGCCACAAATATCAAGATTCATGCCCTCCATGCCTCATCAATGCCTTCCATGATGCCCTACATGACTCTCAATTGCCCCTTATTCCAATTTCATGATGAGAATAATTAAAAACTTAATTTAAAAAATTGAATTAATCCTCAACCACACATCTCAATCTCAGGATGGATGATTTAGGTTGATTCTAGACATTCTCAAAAATCTATAAATAGAGACACCATGAACATCATTTCTAACACATGACAATGCAAAGTTATAATGAATAAATGATTCCAAAATCCATTATAATTAGTGTTACCATGTCAAATTGATTCCAATCCAAGCTAAGCCATAAGCCAAAGGTGCCAAGGAGAGATGAAGGTAGCCAAGCTTTCATTTATGAAGACTTCATGAGCACAAGCCGAGCAAGCCACTACAACAAGCATTTTGGAACATCCAAGGAAGGTAAAAAAATGTTTTTTTTTTTTTTTTTTAAATTTAGTTGTGTGTTTTATTCATGTTTGTTAACTGATCTCTCCCTAGTGTCTAGGCATAGAAATGTTATGCTAGTTAGTGTGTTTCTTTCATTTTGTTTTCATTTTGTCACTAACACCATACTAACCATCCTCCTTGAGTCAAATTCCTAGATCACAGTAACATGGTGTAAAGAGAAGAAAATATTGGTAGTCACATTTCTAATTGGTTTGACCTATTATATATTCAAGACTTTGTCTGATACTCGTAATATCAAAATGAATTTGGTCAACATTAAAATACATTTTTATGAGTCTGAGAGATATGTTTTTTATAACAAAAGCTATATGGAGACCAAATTGTGACTGGAAATAAAGTACCACCACCATATTCCAAAAATTGAAGATTACTAGGCATATTATGAGAATTATTTTGAAGTGATTAATTGAGATTGGATGGGAATGAATTGAGGCCAGCTAAATTCCTATAGACTTGAATAGGTATTTGATGAAAATATATGTGATGGTAGTGATTTGATTGACCCTACTTATGAAAATAAAATCCAAGTTCTCTTTATAATAACAATAAATTGGGTTAACAAATAGCTATCCAAATTGGAAGAGTGGACTATATTAGTCTTCCAAATACCCAAAGTTTATTTTATGAAGAAGTAAGTTGAGCACACATTAAGAAAAAGTTGTTTGAATAATTAATGTTGAGTGGTACCATTATTAGGCCCTTAACATATTATATCAATGAAATAAATAAATAATAATTTTTTACTATTATTTAACATGGGTTAAATATTTAAGGAAATAATATAATAAAACATATTAAATTTTACTATTGTGTTCCTCGAAAAGAGGATGAACCTATTGGTTATAATGGTCCACCTCATACCTAAATATAAAAAGGGTTTTACCCTTTTGTGAAAACATAATGAACACACTATTATTTTATGAATAGTGAAATATATAATATTATGTGTGATCTATTTGAAGGTTTTGTGAATTGATCTGGAAAAAGAAGTGAGAGGTTGAAGGAATGTATTGGGTAATTGAGTTTCTTAATAAATGGATAATCACCATGGTTTTTTACCTTGGTTGACGTTTTCCATATTATATAATATGTCAATTATTTGTGTACTTTTATCATTAATATTACATCTAGATCCATTATCATTCATATTACATGTTGCATATTTTATCATGGTATCAGAGCTATGGTGATGTGAGGAGTGATTATCAAGCTCACTAGATTTATTATCTTACCATGTGGAGATCCTTTACAACTTTAAAATAAAAAAATTAAGCTTGTATGACACTATGATATGGCCATGTAAGACATCTCAAATATTTTTAATCCATTCAAAAATGTATTTTGGTATCTTAATTCCCGTGGAACCTAACAAAGACAAATTCAAGTGGTTAAACACCTGATTCAAGTAACTTGAAGCCAAATATTATCTAGGGCATGATGTTACACCCATCTCTAGCATTTTAAAGGCTAAAAAAAAATCCAAAATTAATTTTTCACTATTTTTCATCTTAAATCTTAGTCCTTATTGGTTAAGTCTTCATTATTGGAGCTAAGATTCACATGTTGAAGAGCCTATTAAAGATCCTTTTTTAAGAATATTCTCTACCTGGGCATCATTGTATGGTTGGACCAAATTTAAAATTTATTATTATTTAGCTTTGAAATGAGATTTTGAATTTTTAAAATGCTTCATAGTGTTGTTTGAAGGGTGCAAGGGAATTTTTAGGTGTTGATAAGGCCTTTTCCAACTCCTTTATTGCACTTAGTGTCCTCTTCTATGCTATTTTTAGTTTGGAAGTATTTAAAGGTTGGTAAAATAGTTTTTAAAATTATTTATTATTATTTTTTTAATATATCCAAATTTTCATAAAAAAGATAACCCTGACCCCATGTTGAAAACTTTTGTTTTAACCAAAATTAAAAAACCAAGTTACAATATTTTACATGCACGTATATTTATTTTAAAAAAATTAAATTAGCTTAAATAATCTTTAAAAATAATTTGCATGTAATGTTTTAAGAATTAATGTAGTGGAGTTGGTTGTAGTTATTTTGTAAAGAACTTGTAAAATTAAGGTATTGAGTTCAAAACCCCATCCCATCATTTTTTTGGTCAAAAATAATTTATTTTTTAAAAAATTATTAGTTAAAAATTATTTTTTTAGTTGTGCAAAAATTCACGTGTAAAATTTTGTGACACTTTGAACACCCTTGACTAGTCATTTTCTTGTAAAAAATGGCCATTTGACTAATCGATCTTTAGGTTTTTGTACATTTTGAATGAATTGGCATGGTTAATTTATTAATTTAAAACTTATTATATAATTTTTTCAATAAAATTTAAAATAGCGCATTTTGTGACATTTAACAACACTTATGACACTTTCTTTAGTTGTAATTTTTTACAAAATTTTCAAATTATTTCACATTTAATTGAACAATTAGTGTTTTTTATACACAATAAATTTGATTCATTATCAAATAGAGTATAAAAACACATTAAAACATCTTTGTTTTTATATATTTTATAGTGTTTTAATTTTTTAAAAATCAAATTAATGGCTTCTCCTAATTTTATGCTAGAAAAATATTAAATATTAAATGGATCTAACTATAACATCTAGAAAATTTGCATTAATGCCAAGTTTATGGTTTGTAAATTATGGAATATTTTCTTCAAGACTAAAAAAACCCCATCAGGGAGAAATGTCAGGGTTGAGCTTACTAATGTGTTTCAACAAAAATCCCAGGAATAACAATTCCCTATTCAAAGATAGATAACAACTCCCTATTCCCCATAACAAAATTGTATTGTTGAAAGGAAAAATTGCCCCATTATTAAAATGGTTAAAATAAATTTCCATTCTTCAAATATTCCCAAATTATTATGGGTCACAAGAATATTTATGTGCATATTCTAAATATAGTATCCACTAAATATTTTCATCTATTTATTCCTTTATAAATGTGGTATAATAATAAACCTAGTGTTACTCATTTGAGAACCTTTGGTAGTCCTACTTCCATCTTTATTCCTAAATCAAAAATAAAATAACTAGATCCTACCTCCTATTCATGAATTTTTATTGGTTACGTCAGTAAAAATAAAAGATTAAGAGTGTACAATCTATCTAAAATACAAATTATTGAGAATAGGAATGTTAAAATCCTTGAAAAAACTTGTTGTGGTCCCTTTGTGGAACCCATTTAATGCTCTTCATTTGATGAACATGGCTCTCCTATTACTCCTTATGAAGAAACAAATGTCCTAGAGGAAGCTGATCTAATTTTGGATAACTTAGAGTCTGAGGAACCTTTTAAATTTTATGTTCAATCTAAAAGATCTAAGTAGTTGAATTTATAATTTAGACACTTAATCTTGATAATATTAATAAATTGACTAGGATTCAAAATTCTTATCATGTTTTAATTACTATATGTGAATGTGAACCTCAATATTGTAAAGAAACTATTTAAGATGATAGATGGAAAGTTGTTATGCTAGCTAAGTATAATACCATAACTAAAACTTAAACTTGATACCTTATCCCACCTCTACCTAAAAGGAATATTGTTGGTTGTAGATGGATTTATAAAATTATATATAATTAAATTTGTAAAATTGACAAATTTAAAGCAATATTAGTTGTTTATGGTTTTACTCAAAAACCCAGGATTGACTATTTTAAAACCATTGCTCCTATAACAAAAATGAGTATTGTTAGATTACTTATTTCTCTTGTACCTCAAAATGGTAGGATTATACACCAAATGGATGTCATAAATGTCTTACTAAATGTGATTTATAAGAATAAATATATATGACTTAGCAAAAGGTTTCATTAAACCTAAAAATAAAATTATATTTGTAATTTAAAGAAACCTCTTTATGGTTTAAAACAAACTCCTTGATCTTGGTATTTTAAAATCACTAGCTATTTTGAAGAATTAAGTTTTTTTAACTATTATTTTGATAATTATATATTTATTAAAGTTTAAAATGATCATCTAATATTCATTTTATTATATGTTTATGGTATTCTTATTAATAATGATCAAATTAGTTTAATTATTAAATATAAAGGTAAACAAGTCAAACTTTTAAATTAATTGATCTAGGCATTCTTCATCATTTTCTAAGAATGAATATATTTCAAGATAAAAAATTAATTATTGTATCACAATATCAATATGATCATAATATACTGATTAAATTTAATATTATTTACTATAATCCTACATCTACTCCTATTAAATTGGGTGTTAAGCTTTATCCAAAACCTACATGTCATAAAGCTAACCACACACTTTAAAGATAACTTGTTGGTAGTTTGAGTTATCTAACTATTAATAGGCCAAATATTTCATATGTTGTTGGTTTTGATTTTAAATTCATGTAGGATCCATACTTGTATCATTTAAAATTATAAAAACACTTTGGTATATCAAAAGAACTGCAAATTTTGTTTTATTTTATTCTTCCATTGATGATGTTAATTTATATGGTTATTGTGATGTTGATCATACTAGTGATATCATAGATCATCAATATACTTTTGGATATGTGTTTAATTTTTTTTAGGTGATATCACTTGGAACATCAAAAAGCAACTTACTATGCATATCTCTTCTACATAATCAAATTATATAAATGTTATGAAAGTTGCTAAAGAATTCATTTTGTTGTGAAGGTTGTTAGAATAAATTCATTTGGATGTTTCACATAGTACCACCCTTATTTGTGATAATAAAATTTGTATAGCTCTAGTAAAAAATCTAATATAATAGCAATAAACTAAGAATATTTTAGTTCATGTGCATTTTTCTAAGAGAAAATCCTTAATGATGATATTGATATGCAATTTTGTCCTATGGATGAACAAGTGGTAGATATCTTCACAAAATCACTTGGTAATACCAAGTTTTATTAATTTCATATAATGTTAGGCCTCTCCATGTTACCATTAATGGGAAGTGTGTATGATAATGTCTCTTCCTAATGTCCTTGTGTTTCCTTCTTCTTATCTATACTTATTCTCATTGTAAAGCATTATAATAAGTCACTATATATGATTTTGGTAAACTTCATAATTTTTTGAGTTTACAGTGTACCCAATACTTATAAGAATATATTATAATGAAGGTCCTTATTTTATAAAAGCCTCCAAAATATTTGGTTGATTATTCATGAGAAACTATGATATGTAGTCTCATGATCATGTTAGCTTAAACTTACTCTAAGTATTTAATGGATTATAATTCTTTTTATTTCAAAAGGTGATATTGTCATGATGAAAGCTTTAAATCATTAAAATATTACATTCCTCCTAAACTCATTATAGATGGTTTATGGAGTATAATTAATTTATTATAAATGTGTCTATAGTATGTATCCACACTTAATATTAACACAAAGTGTCAAAACAATTAATGGTCAATGGTACCTATTGGAAATATGATTGTCATTGATGTTAAAAGGGACATTATGAGCATGGCATTGATGTTTAGGACTAAGTATTATGATTTTAGTATGTGTAAGGGATTATATCAAAGGTAAAGGATAATTATAATTCTTATGTGCATGAGTTAAATTCATATGATTCTTCATATTGATCATCTGGACATTTTGGGTCTATGATAAGAAAATCTAAGAAGGTAGTTTACTAACATCACCATTGCCATATGTAGACAAGTCTAGGGAAATTAGTCATATGGTTATGATCACATTAGTCCCTAGTTGTTATGCACCAAATTTTAAGTCATGAAATGAAGTACAATAGAATATATGGGGATGCAAAGTTGGCTACTCAAACAGAAATCACTAAGTTTATATACTTAGCCAAATTTACAAAAGGGCTAAACATAGCCAAGTAAGCATATTGATGAGGTCAAAATTTACACACATGGAGGTGTTAGGATAAAATGATCATATGGGTTTATTCATTTTTTCCCCTAGTTTCTATGTGTTGAATCTTAGGTCATGCAATGTAGCCTGATAAAAGACATGCATGAGCAAAGTTGGGCTCCCAAGAATTTTTATAGTGTTTTCCCATAATCAAATTTGTTAGTTATAAGAAAAAGATGAGGTGGCATTTTTATGATGTCATATCTTGCACGTATGAATACTTTAGGATAAAATGAATATATGGATGTAATCTCCTATATAATAAGATATTAGGTGCTAAGTTGTAGGTCATGTGACTAAGCAAAATAAGAGTTATGTAGGTGCAAAATTTGCCTTCCAGGAATATTGAAATGGTCCCCATACTTGGTCAAAATTTCCACAAGGTCCTATAAAGTTATCATTATTTTATAAAGACCATTTATGGACATTTACAAATGAAATAGATAGAAGATATATTATAGGTTTTCAAGAGCATCTTGAATATATGGTCTACAAGTTCAGATGAGAAGGAATGAGCTTATAATTAAATTATCTTTGCTCTCAGACTATATAGAGTTTATTAGATAAACCCTAAAGGTTTAAGTTATGGTATTAATAATTAAGTTCTATTTTTATGGTGACTAGATACAGTCGAGACCTACTAGCTTAAGTTATAACTTAAGCCTTTATCATCATTATAAAGCTATCCCCTTTGACCTAGTAATTACCATCTTGAGTAGTGGTCAAAGGACTTAATATTTTCTAAGTCATAGATTTTATATTTATCCCAACCTGATCAATGACTATAATGTAATCGTATGCCAAAGATATAATGAAGCAAAGCAAATTCAAATTATGAAAGGGGCCTCTAAGTAAACATGCTAGTGATAAGTGTCACAATCACAAAGCCTACATATTGCAATCAATAGAGTGGTTTAAAGTCAAATTTTCAATGAACAATGTAGGATTTCCAAGTCTCTCAATAGTAGAAATTTATAGCAATGTGCAAAAGGCATGCATGAATGTCAAGTGTCACATTCTCAAGATCTAAGTAAAGATAAAGATTGATATTATCATAAGGTCTAACAGAGAGTGAATGATCATGCAAAAAATATCCAATGGAGTGAGTAGACCCAATGGGATAAAGATCTTAACATTTAGCAACTAGACAAAAGTAAATATCATAAATCTTTAGAGATCCAAAAACACATGGGAGCTCAGATCAAATGATCTAATAGACATATTTTAAACTTGAAGAGTTAAAGTCTGAAAGTGTACAAGGATATAATGGAGTTTGTAATTCTAATAGATATCAATCAAATAAACACATTTTAAAGTTGAGCCATTTAAATAAATACCATTAGATCATGGTTCCAAATGTAAGATCAATGATTAATGTTTAAATATATGTTTAGCCTAATGGTCAAATGTAGGAAGTTACAAGTAAACCATGAACATGACATAAACAACAAGAGTGATTGATGTAACTAAATAAATCTATGTAAATGTGCATGTGAATCAAAACTAGAATCCAACAAATGTTATAGATAGTAATGAAACTAGGAACCATGGTAGTGATACATGAATTCAAGATGTGGGAAACTTGTAGTTCAAGTAATAATGAATTGAGTCTATAACAGAGTGTGATGTGTTAAAAAACTAGTGTGAACACAAAGAAGATACAAAACCCTAGATCAATTACTTATATATAAAACATCTAGGATATAGATAGATGCTACAAAATCTATTTTTCTACTACTATTGAGAAAAGTTAAAAAGACAAAGAGCAAGAGATTGATGAAGTGTGTCAAATAGAGATATATAAAGACACAGAAGTAGAGAAAAGAGAAGAGAAGAGAAGAGAAGAGAGTTTTTAGAATATGAGCTAATATAAATTAGACTTGTAACAAAGAATAGAAAGATTGGGTTTATTTATGAATCTATGATATAAATTGGAGTTATAGATCCATACTAGATCTATTTGGTTAGTACCATCAGACAAGATAAGTTGGTGCTCAGATTAGGGAGTGGGTGCTTCTTTAGATTTGAATCTCTTAAATTAGGGAATTGGTGTCTCCTTAGGGTTGGTGACCTTAAATGTGTAACCAGTGAGGTTTTGAATATGAGGCTAGATTAGATCACTAGACTCTAGTATCTATTCTCATCATGGTTTTCCTAATGGGTTTTTAACGTATATCTAGTGTCATATGTATTTGTGTGTGTGTGTGATATTTGAATATTTGATTTGATATACATATATCTTTTAATCTACATTAAAAATATTTAAATAACTAGTTTTAGTTGATATACTAATTCACTCCCCTCTGAGTATCTAGTTATGTTATAATAATTGGTATCAAATCCCTAGTTCTTAAGAAGAAGTTTAATCATCTTAAGTAGATCTTGGAATGATGAACACAAATGGCTAGTCAAGAAGGATATTTATTAAATAAATCACCTCTCTTTGATGGATCAAACTATGCATTTTGGGGGATAAGAATGGAATCTTATTTTTCCTCATTAGGGTTTTATGTATGGATGTCTATGGTAAATGGATATACAACCCCTTCTACAAATCCTACTGATCAGGGTACCAAAAAATCATATGAGAGCAATGTTAAGGTCAAGAATGCTATTCTATATGGATTATCTAATTCATATTTTGTGAAAGTTATGCATTTTCAAAATGCATAAGATATTTGCAATAAACTAAAGAGCATCTATGAAGGAGATGATAGGGTAAATTAGGCTAAGTTAAAAACTTACAAAGGCAAGTTTGAAAGCTTTAAAATGAATGAGGAAGAGAAAATTGTATACTATCTATTGAGAGTGGATGAAATAGTCAATGTAATCAAAGGCCTTGGAGAAGAGATGAAATAATTAGTCATTTTCAAGAAGGTCTTAAGATCTCTACCATCAAGATATGACTCAAAAATCTTTGTAATAGAGGAAGCAAGAGATATGGATAAAATCACTATTAATGAGTTGCATAGAACCTTCATTGCCTATGAAATGAGAATGGGAGAAGTAGATAACTTCAAGAGAGAAGCTACATTCAAAGCATCTAAACCAATAAAGGCAAAAAAACTTACATTTTACTACTTAACTCCCTCATAATAAAAATGATAACTTTGAACAAGTAGAGAGTAATAAAAATGTGAAACCCTACTATGCCAAGAAGAAGAACTTCTTCAAAAACAAGAAAAGCCTATACACAAAAGAAGATAGTGACTCAATAGATGATAATAATAATTCTTAATGATGATCATGACTGTGCTTTTGTGGCTAAGGAAAAAGAAGTCCTATTCATGACAATAGAATTAGCTTCTATGGATCAAAAAAAATTTGAAGACTCAGATGAAGAATAAAAAGGAGAAGTGGGTCTAGAGTGTGAGCTCATTTGTGCCTTATAGGAAATTGACAAGCTAAGAAAAGAGATCTCAAAACAAAAGAATCTTGGATAAAATGAATTGAGAAAATGTCCAAAATCCTTGAGAAATATGATCATATGGTTTTTATCCTTAAGACACAAGCTGAAGATGCTAAAAAAATAGAAGATGTAGTTAAACTTGAACTACAATCCAAATCTGATAAATGTATGAAGCTAGAAGTAGAGATAGTGGATTTGAGAAAAGAGCTTGAAAAAGCTAAAGGATAAATAGACAAAGATCTAAAATTAAAAGGAGGTTTAGACATTATTGATGTGTTTATCAACTCTCAAAATCCTTAAAAATAGAGATATGGTCTTGGTTATGAAAAAGGTAAAAGTTTCATAACTAGTACATTTATTAACATATATGACAACTTCAAAGCAGGACAATCATGAGCAAAGAAAGATACAAGCACTGATGAGAAGAAAGTTGAAAAGAAGCTAGAAGAAAAGAAGGACAATGAGTCAATCTCTAAAAACTCAAGGAAGATACAAAATACAAAGGTAGTTGATGATATGGTTACATAAAGGTGAGATACTTGAAGAAGTTAGTCTTGAGAAGACCTCCTCATCTAACACCAAGAAATGTTATGACTAGGTATTCCTCATCTTTATATGGTTATTGATATACATGTAATTATTTTGGTCATAGGGCTATTGATTTTAGATTTATACCTAAAAGGAGAACAAATTTTTTAAGTATAAATTCATTTGCTTCTTTGTTAGATATAAATGTAATATTCTATAATTGCAATAATTTTGGTCATATAGCTAAATAATGTAGAACTAGCTTTGTAAGATCAAAATTATATAGTGTAAATAAAGGCATGACTCTCAATGTGAACAAAGGTTCACAAATCTCCAAAAAGGAGAAAAATAAGACAAATAAGAAACCTAATGAAGTGTGGAAAGTGAAAAAATAATCTATGATTACTCAAACTACACTCCATGCCAAGGAGTAGAATTTATGGGTGATAGACAGTGGTTGATCAAAGCATATGACTAGTGACAAGAGAAAGTTCATCAAATTTATCAAATGTAAGCAATGATCTATTAGCTTGGGATACAACATTGTGTTAAAGATCAAAGGCAAAGGAACTTTGAACATAAATAGAAAAATGCCTACACATGATGTCCTTTATGTTGAAGGATTGAATCATAATCTGCTAAGTGTCAGCCAAATGTGTGGCAATGGATATAAGGTCATATTTGATGTAGAAGAATATAATTTAAAGAGATCTATAAGATTATTTGTATAAGTCAAAAGGACTAAAAGCAATATCTATAATCTTATTGAAGTGAATGGTAATAGATTCTTGATAGGAAAGATTAATGAGAGTTGGTTATGACATAGAAGAATGGGCCATTTTAACTTTGATAACCTAGTCAAAGTAAGCAAAAATAAGTGTGTCACACACATTCCCAAGATAACCAAACCTATAGACACTACTTGCAACAAATGTCAACTAGGCAAGTAGATAAGGATCAAATTTTAGACAAAGGAGTATGAAACTATAAATCCTCTAAAATTAGTTCATATTTATCTTTATGGTCCTAGTAAGACAAGAGGATCTAAGGGAGAAATATACTTCATGTTATTTATATATGATTACTCAAGAATTACATGGGTAACCTTTTTTAAGGACAAGTCTCATGAATTTGAAAGATTCAAGATATGTCGAGCCATGGTGGAGAATGAGATTGGATAAAAAATCAAATGCTTAAGATATAATAAAAGCGGAGAATTTACCTCAAATGAGTTCATAAAGTATTGTGATAAGTATCAGATCAAAATGCATTAATCTATAGTAAGGACTCCACAACATAATAGATTTATTAAGAGAAATAATATGATAGTCAAGAAGATGGCCTAAACAATGTTAAAAGAGGCCAAGTTACCTAATGGATACTGGAGAGAAGTAGTCCAAATAGTAGTATACATATTTGATAGAGTTTAACTAAGGGTAAATAGTGATAAAACTCTATATGATATATGGTATGGAAATCCTACCTCTATTAAGTACTTCAGAGTGTTTGGAAGCAAATGCTAAATCAAGATAAAAGAGGGAAAATTAGGAAGCTTTGAATCAAGATGTGATGAGGGAATATTTCTTAGTTATTCCACTCAAATCAAAGCCATGTATGTTATAATAAAAGGCTTCACAAGATTGTAGAGAGTATAAATATCAAGGTTAAAGAAGGATTGAAACATGTTGAACCTAACAAGGAAATTAGTATTAAAGAATTAGTTCTTAAAGAAGAAGTAGGTAATAAAGAGGTTGGGGAAATGAATGAAAAGGAACCTCCAAGATTTGTTTAAAAGGATCATCCTAAAGATCATATAATTGGTAATAAGAATGAAGGAGTTTAGACAAGGTGAAGAGTTGCAATCAACAAGGAGCAAGTAAGTTTTTCTGTAATGTTTGAAAATGAGCCTAAGAGCTATGTTGAAGCCATGAAGGATGAGAATTGGCTAAAATCCATGGAAAATAATTGGGCCAATATTTTTTTTAAAAAAATTGGCAAGTAGTTCTAAGACCTCCAAACAAAAATGTGATAGATACAAAGTGGGTCTTTAGAAATAATCTCAATGAGGATGGAGTTGTCATAATAATTAAAGTAAGATTAGTTTGCAAATGAAATGCATAAGTTGAGGGCATATATTTTGAGGAAACATTTGCTCCAATTTATATATTGGAAGCTATAAGAATGTTCCTAGCATTCTCTATTTATAAGAAATTCAAAGTCTATCAAATGGATGTTAAATTTGCTATCTTAAATTGGAACCTAGAAGAGGAAGTCTACATAGAACAACCTAAAGGTTTTTAATTGCCAAAACAAGAATATTATGTATGCAGACTAAGGGAAGTACTGTATGGTCTAAAATAGACACCTAATTAGACTAGTACCTACAATAACAAGGTTTCAACAAAGGGTGTGTAGAAAATAATCTATACTTAAAATCATAAGGTGAGCATATGTTGACTATTGTTGTTTATGTAGATGACACAATCTTTAGTGGTATCAATAATAAAATGTGCAAATAATTTGCTACATAAATTCAAAGTGAGTTTGAGATATCTATGCTTGGAAAACATTCTTTCTTCCTTGGTCTACAAATATAAAAAAATGATGAAGGGATATTTGTATCCCAAACCAAGTATGCAATGGAATTGCTTAAGAAGTTTAGAATGGAGGATAGAAAACTAGTTAGTACTCCCATGATAACTAGATGAAAGGTGAGAAAATAGGATGAGTATCTTGATGGAAATCAAACCATGTATAGATTAATGATAGGTAGTTTTTAATACCTATCTACATCAAGACCATATATCATGTAAGTAGTGTACATGGTTGTTATATGTCAAGCTGCTCCCAAAGAATCATATGTCAATGTAGTGAAAAGGATTTTTAGATACATTAATAGCACAATTGACTATGGCCTATGGTATCCTACAAGTAAAGATTTCACTTTGATAGCTTATACAAATGCTCATTGGGTAGGAAGTGTGGATGATATAATAAACACTAGTGGTGGTGCATTTTTCCTTAGAAACAGACTTGTTTCATGGCTAATCAAAAAACAAGAGTCAGTGACTCTTTCTACAACAAAATTAGAGTATGTGGCAGTAGTGGCATGTTGCACTCAAGTCTTGTGGATGAAGAAAACACTAAAATACATCAAGGTCGAGTACAAGTCACTCATGTCTATTATTTGTGATAATTCAAGTGCTATTAATATATCAAAGAATCCATTGATGCATTCTAGAACCAAGCACATATCAATTAAATATCACTTCTTAAGAGAGAGGGTTGTAGATCAAGAGGTCACAATGGAGTATGTGCCAAATTAGGATCAGATTGTAGACATATTCACCAAATCTCTTCCCAAAGAAAAATTTGAGTATCTAAGACAAAATTTAGGAATGGTGGCTCCTACATCACATCACTAGATCATAGTGATAGGGCATGAGTCCATAGGGAGTCTCATAGAAGCTTTATTAATCCCTAGAAGAAGATATAAAAGTTAACTTAGGTATGCATACTTTTACAAAGTTCTAATGAGTTGATCATTGCATATTTTGGGACAAACTCTTTTATTTGATAAAGGGGGAAAATATATATGGATAAATAGTTAGAGAGATTCCCTTTGCCGTTGATGACAAAGGGGGAGAAGAAGATAAAATGATCTTTATAAAAATTTGGAGAAAAGTACAAATGTCAAAGAAGAAGTAGAGCAAGTGTCAAAGTTGAGTATTAGACAAATATGTTATTTCCTAAAGGGGAGAAAGTTTGGTATGAACAAGCTAATGAAAGCAATTCCAGAGAAAGAACAGATAATTAGAAGATCATAGAATTTAGTTTGCCATCAATGATAAAGGGGGAGATTATTGGAAATATGATTGTCATTGATGTCAAAAGGGACATTATGAGCATGTCATTGATGTTTAGGACTAAGTATTATGATTCAAAGATATGAAAGGGAATCTATCAAAGGTCAAGGATGATTTTAATGCTTATGTGCATGATTATAATTCATATGATTCTTCATATTGATCATCTACACATTTTAGGTCTATGATAGGAAAATATAAGAAGGTTATTTGCTAACATCACCATTACCATGTGTGGATGAGTCTGGGGAAGTTGGTCATATGGTTGTGATCACATTAGTCCCTAGTTGTTATGTACTAGATTTGAAGTCATACAATGAAGCATGGTAGAAGATATGGAGATGGAAAGTTGGCTACTCAGATAAAAATCACCAAGTTGTTATACTTAGCCAAATTTGCAAAAGGGATAAACAAATCCAATTAATCATATTGATGAGGTTAAAATTTACACACATAGAGGTATTAAGACAAAATGATCATATGGGTTTGTTCATTTTTGTGCCTAGTTTCTATGCATTGAATCTTAGGTCACATGATATAGTGTGATAAAAGATATGCATGAGCAAAGTTGGGCTCCCAGGCATTTTGATAGTGTTTTCCCACAATCAAATTTGTAGGTTGCAAAAAAAAGTTGAGAAGGCATTTTTATGATGTCATATCTTGCATGTATGAAGACTTTAGGATAATATAAATATATGGATGGAATCTCTTATGTAAGAGGATCATATGCACTAAAGTGTAGGTCATATGACTAAGTGAAACAAAAGTTATGCAAGTATAAAGTTTGTCTTCCAATCATATTGAAATGATCCCCATACTTGGTAAAAATTTGCACAAGATCCTAAAAAATTGTCACTATTTTACAAAGACCATTTATGGACATTTGCAAAGGAAATAGACAAAAGGTCTATTATGGTTTTTCAAGAGCATCTTGAATATATAGTCTGTAGGTTCAAATGAGAAAGAATGAGCTCATAATTGAATTATCTTTGCTCTTAGACTATATAGGGTTTATTAGTTAAACCCTAAGGTTTAATTCATGTTGTTGATAGGCATGTTATATTTTAATGGTGACTAGATATAGTCAAGACCTAGTAGCTTAAGTCATAACTCAAGCCTTTATCATTGCTGTAAAACTAGCCCCTTTGACCTAGAAATTATTGGCTTGAGCAGTGATCAAAGGAATTAAAATTTCCTAAGTCTTAGACTTTATATTTGTCCTAGCTTTATCAATATATAGCATGTAATCATACACTAAAGATCCAATGAATCAAAGCAAAGTCAAATTGTCAAAGATACTTATGATTAAACATGCTAGTGATAAGTGTCACAATCACAAAGCCTACACAGTAAAACCAATGAAGCAATTTAAAGTTAAAAGGTCAATGAGAAACATGGGATCGCCAAGTGTCTCAATAGTAGTAACTAACAACAATGTGTAAAAGGTATGTTTTAATGCCAAGTGTCACATTTTTTAGAGCTAAGTAGAGATAAAGACTGAGTTTATTAGAAGATCTAATGGTGAGTAAATGATCATGCAAATGAGATCCAATAGAGCGAGTGGACCCAATGGGATAAAGATATCAACATTTAATGAATAGATATAAGTAAATATCATGCATCTTAGAGATCTAATGACATGTAAGAGCTTGAATCAAATGATATAATGGATGCATTTTAAACTTGAAGAGTTCAGTTTATAATCATACAAAGATCCAATAGAATGCATAATTATGATAGAGATCAGTTGAATATATGTATTTTAAAGTTGATAGATTTAAATAAATACCATTAAATCATGGCACAAAATGTAAGATCAATGATTTATATTTAAAGATATGTTTAATTTAATAGTCAGATGAAAAAACTTGCAAGTAAGCCATGAATCATGACACAGACAATGAGATTGATCAATGTAACCAATCAAATCTATGTAAATGTGCATGTGTATCAAAAATATATTCTAAAAAATGCTATATATAGTAATGAGACTAGGAATCATGGAAATGATGTATGAATTTAAGATGCAAGAAACTTATAGTTCAAGTAATAATAAACTGAGTCCAGAATAGAGCATGATGTGTTAAAAAACTAGTGTGAACACAAAGAAGATATGGAACCCTAGATAAATTACTTATATATATGACATCTAGGATATAGGCAGATGCTACTAAATCTATTTTCTATTGCCATTAAGAAAATTTAAAAATGCAAAGAGAAAGAGATTGATGAAGTGTGTCAAATAGAGATATATAGAGACACAAAAGTAGAGAGAAGAGAAGAGAAAATAGTGTGAAAAATATGAGTAGTTATAGATCAGAATTGTAACAAAGAACAAAAGGATTGGATTCATTTATGAATCTATGCTACAATTTGGAGTTGTATATCTATAGTAGATTTGTTTGGTTAGTGTCATCAAACAAGCTGAGTTGGTGCTTAGATTAGGGAGTGGGTGCTTCCTTAGAGTTGAATATCTTAAATTAGGGGATTGGTGTCTCCTTATGGTTAGTGACCTTAAATTTGTAGCCAATGAGGTTTTGATTATGAGGTTGGATTAGAATACTAGATTCTAGCAGTTATTCTCAACATGGTTTTTCCCAATGGGTTTTCCACATATACATATGGTGTCAATTTTTGTGTGTGTGATCTCTGCATATTTTATTTTATCTACATATATATTTTAATCTACATTTAAATTATTTAAATAACTAGTTTTAGTTGATATATTGATTCACCCCCCTAAGTATCTAGTTGTGTTCTAGCAATACCATTATTGGGACACTAACATATTATATCAATGAAATAAATAAATAATAATTTATTATTATTATTAATTAACATGATTTAGATCCTTATGTAAATAAAATAATAAAACATATTAAATTTTACCATTGTTTTCCTTAGGGAGAGTTTGGACCCATTGGTTACATGGTCCACCTCATATCTCAATATAAAAAGGGTTTTACCCCTTGGTGAAAACATAATGAACACAATATTATTTTGTGAATAGTGAGAGATATAAGATTATATACAATATATATGAAGGTTTTTTTATGTATAGGTACATAAAATACTCTAACTCACCAATCCTTGGATCTAAACTTGAACCTTTGGTCTCAACTTTGAATACTTTGCTTTGTTTATACCTCAATCTATAGTCACCTTACTTAATTATCATGTTTATAGGAACATTTTATGCCTTATATATATATATATAGACCCTTCTTAGACAACTTGATCATACAAACAACTCATTCCATTTATTTTACTCATCACCTTCTACTCACTCATTCACTAGCTTCTCACAAGTTCACACCTCGAGGCATAAAACACCAATTCTTGATATTGGTCTCATGAACACAAAATATCTTCTTGGATGATCTCGCATATGCTTCATATACTTTCCTCAACCCATTTTTTCCCTTCATTAACTCTTCATCCTTCATTTAGACCCCTCAAGTACAATAGTGAACTTAACTCCTTGTAGCTTTTTTTCACAATTTCCCTTGGTTAGAACACTCTAAAAGTATTCATGAAGTTATAATCCAATATTTTATCACCCTCTATCCACTTACAAGACCCCATAAATTTTAAATGTCTAACTCTTTATCTAAATACCACTTCCTTTACAAGTTCCTTCACAATTAGGCCTTTCTAGCCCTACAACACACCCACAATACTAGTTGCGTACTGTACGGGCATGGGAACAACTTGAAACCTCAATAATATTGTATAGGGAATTTTAAAAAATAATATTATGAAATTTCAACCATTTTCACTAGTTCAATCAAAATTTATAAGCCTTTGAAATATGAAACCCTAACTAGTCCAAAATACAAGCCTATACTAGCCGAGAGGGGTTATAATGGGATAAAAAGAGTTGTATTCCAATTTAAAAACTCAAACCAAATCTAAAATTTATTTTTTATCCACATTTTAATTATCCAATCAATGTCAATTCATTTTATTTCCTTAGTTGACCACAATAAGCAAAATATGAAACCATGATGTTGATTAATAGACTATGTGGGTCGAGAGAGGTAAAAACACAATAATTTTGGTTTGGAAACATTTAAAACTTAAATAATACCTTACCTAGGTATTTTATAACACTTTACACCTCTCTAAATTGTTAATGAAACTTTTTAATCCTATTAAATCTTATACATGGATAAACACATAACTTTTCTATCTTCTTGTGAGATTGTGTAATGGTTCTAGATATTTGATTACATTTCAAAAGGGTTCCAAGTATCACAATGGAATATTATAAAAAAAATTATCCATACACCTCTTCCAATACTTGACAAAATCTACAACATTTCATTCACTTAAACATATACACTCTTTCAATTACATACTGATTGAACAAGAATAGGGTGACTGAGCAAATAAGGTTTTCTTTATATATATACTTCTACATTGGTGTTTATCATATTTATTTGCATTCAAGTCAAATAAAATAATGTTCCATCAATAAATTTATACCTACAAACCATATCAATTATCACATTGATCCTCTTAAGACAAATGCTTTAGGAAATTTTAACTCACCATCTTACTTGACTGTTACATTCACAACAAGGTACCCTAGGATATATTTCACACACACTTATACTCCAAAATAGACCAACTATGACTCCTAACTTCATATATCACTTCAACAACACAAAATGGTGTTTTTATTACTAGATGCTCGTGCATCATACTCCTTAGGAGGGATAAATTTGAAAGCTGACATATTTATATTGCCTTCTAATTCATTATTTGAGGATTTTCCATGTTTAACTTAACTTTTATCCTCATTTGTTTCTCATTTCTCCTCATTAAGCTCTTATACTTCTACTTCTTTGCCTTGTCTATCTTCCTTGACAACTCTTCCTCTACCTCTATGGTGTACCAGCTGCTACAAGTCTATGTTTTCTACATGTCCTTCCTTTTCCAACTTAGTTTTTACTTCATCATATTTTGTTTCTAGCATATTTTTCTCTTTTCACTCTAACTCTTTCTCTATGGCTTCCTTCTTCATGGATCTCACTTGATTATTACTTTCTTAGTTATCTTGACTCTTTGGCATTATTGGTTCCTTATTGTAATGGCCTCATAGGCATATCAATATTTATCTTTTGTTCAAGAAGGCTTTCTTTTTCTACCTCTTCCTTACACTTTACCATCTCTTTATGTCTCTTTATATGACCTTGCTCATGCTTCAATTGCTTGATTTCTAGTGTACTTATTTATGGATTTTATTGCATATCTCTTTGTGCTTCCCTATGCTACTCCATTCCTAATTCTTCTTTGAGCTCATTAATGATCTTCTCTTTCTATTCTTCACCTACTTGTATCCATTTAAATGGACTAAAATATTCTCTACCATCTCCATTTCTTCTTTCAACATGAGATCATCTATCTCTCCATCAGATTCATCAAATTTTGGACCATGTTGTTCTTCATCTTCTTGGGCAATTTGATCCATAACCTGTCCTTGGACTCCCTCATTCATGAAAATCAAATAAATCTCATTTTGATACACATAAATTTTTTTAAGAACTCTAGGAGGTGATTCATCTTCCTCTTGACTTTTCACAAGATTCCCCAATAATGTCATCATTTATATATACAAAACACATTCACTACTTGAGTTATCTTCACATACATAATCAAAAATGACATTAGAAATCAAATTTTGAGAAAACTTAATCTCTTCACAATTTTCACCTTGCTCACTTAGTTGCATCTTCTTCCTTTTCTCTTGGTTAGTCTCCACTGTGTCTTCTATATGATTCTTTGACTCATAATCTTCTCCTATCTTCATGATTTCTTTCAGTGTACCTTCAAGACTATATTTTTGCACCCATTTCATATTCTTCACTACCCATTTTCTACCTTGTACATGCTTGGATTGAAATTTTCCTTTTACCTCTCCTTCATGATTCTTGGCTTGGTATCCTATCATTCTAGCTTAATGTATTCTTCCCTTCACTTCTTTTCTCCATGTGTGCTCTTGTTTTTCACATGTATTCTTACCTTGCATGACCTCTTTCTTAGGTTATCCTTCTCTATCTCAACATCTATTTCCTTGATCCGCTTAGGCCAAACATAACCATGCTCTTATACTCTCTTTGAGGTTTGTACCTTGTTCTTTAGTTGGCCAATTTGCATATTAACTTCTTTCTTTTCAAATGTGCAATAAAAATAAATGCTTAAACATTCATTTACCTCCATATATGACTACTTTAAGCTAATATTCTCTCTCAAATATTCATGTTTTACCTTCATTTCTTAATGGTTAGCTATATTTTCTTCCTTGTGTGCCTATTCTCTTGCTTTAGATGCAATCCTTATCAAAGCATCATTAAATTCCTCTTCCACCTCATCTTTAGAATCATGAGATTCTTCAATGTTCACCATGTTGTGTTCTTCAACTAGTTATCTTCTTTTATTATTTTCATTCATATTTATGGTTTCTTCATATGACCCACTTCTCATAGAATTTAAGGTATAAATCTTGACATTCATCCATCTTTCATTTATACCTGCATACACACACTTAAAATCAATGTTAGAGTAATAAACAAGAGACCACATAATATCGATGAATGTCTCTTTCATATGCATTCTCCTCATATTATTGTCTCCTTACTCAAGTGATTCTCTTGGCACTTATCTTTTCATGTTCTCCTCAATGATAAATATTTTCAACACTTATCTATCATGTTTCTTTCTTGGCAACTTTTCATTCCATAAACCTCTATGGGTTATACACTCTCTAATCTTCTCTTTTCTCAAGGCATTCATCTCATGTATTCTCTCTATCATAATTAGCTCCAATGTCCACTTCAATTTATTCCTCACACTATATCCAAGCCATTGGATTCCTTGATCCTTAAATATCTTCACCATGAGCTCTATCTTCTCTAAACTCTGCCCCAATTCTCTTTTCATCTCTTTTACTTCTTCTACATCCATATTCTCTCTTTTCCTTCACTTTATATGCCTAATTAGACCTATAACTTGATAAGATGACTAATTTCCTCTTATACATCCTCTTGGATGTAATTATCTTTCTCTAGTCCTCTATCTTATGACTTTCTTATCTTCCTTGACTCGCTCTTGGAGTCTTTCCCTTCTTACTCTCTTGAGCTTCAATGCTCTTTTCAATATAAATTATCTAGCTCTATTGACTAGTTTAAGTCCTTCCAATGGACTTAGGGGATTTATTTATCCTCTTTAAAAATATATAGTTTACCTATACTGACCTCAATAGGTCATACCTATAACACCTTATTTTCCCATAATACCCTACAATGTCATCTCATGCAATCCTCATAGAATTTTATGTCTATCTCAAATTAACAATTTTTAAGAAACTCAAATATAATTGAACAAAGATATTACCTTGATATAATATTTAATTATGCATAGGAACATGATAAAAGACTCTAAATCACTAATCCCTAGGTCTAAACTTGAACCTTTGGTCTCAACTTTGAATGCTTTACTTTGTTCATAAGGTTAAAACTTCAATCTATAGTCACCTTACTTATCATATTTATTTTAACCTTTGATTCATTAAAAATATATCATTATACCCTTATTAAACACCTCAATCATCCAAATAACTCATTCCATTCATTCTCCTCATCACCTTCTACTCACTCATTCACTAGCTTCTCACAAGTTCACACCTCAAGGCATAAAACACCAATTTTTGATATTAGTCTCATGAACAAAACCTATATTATTTTATGATATCTCATGTGATTCATATAATTTATTCAACCCCTTTTTTTCCCTCATTTACTCTTCATCCTTCATTTACACCCCTCAAGTGAAATAGTGAACATAACTCCTTGTAGCTATTTTTCACAATTTCCATTGGTTAGAACACTATAAAATTATAAATTAAGTTTTATTACCATATTTTGGAACCCTATATCCACTTACAAGACCTTGTAAATTTTCAATGTCTAACTATTTATCTAACTACCACTTCTTTTGCAAGTTCCTTCACAATTAGGCATTTCTAGCCCTATAACACACCCACAATACTAGTTACATATTATACGGATGTGGTAAAAACTTGAAACATAAATAACTTGTATATTTAATTTAATAAAAATATAATATAAAATTTCAAAAAAAATCACTAGTTCAATCAAAAGTTATAAGCCTTTGAAATATGAAACCCTAGCTAGTCCAAAGTGTAGGCCTTTACTAACCGAGAGGGGTTATAATGGGATAAAGGGAGTTATATTCCACTTCAAAAACTCAAACCAGATTTAAAATTTATATTTTATCCAAATTTTCATTATATAATCACTATTAATTCAATTTATTTCCTCAGTTGACCACAATAAGCAAAATATGAAACCCTGATCTTGCATAATAGACTATGTGGGCCGAGAGAGGTCAAAACACAATAATTTTGGTTTGGAAGCATTTAAAACATAAAAATGACATTCCCTAGGTATTTTTCAACACTTTAAACCTCTAAATATAGTTAATGAAACTTTCTCCATCCTATTAAGGCTTATACATGGTTAAACATAGAACTTTGTTATGTTTTTGTGAGATTGTGTAAGGGTTTTAGATATTGTTTTACATTATAAAAGGGTTAAAAGTATCAAAATGGAATATTATAAAAAAAATTAACCATACAAATATATAAATACTCCACCAAATCAACAACCTTTCATTCACTCAAACATATAAACTCTTTTAATTGCATATTGATTGAACAAGAACAAGGTGATTGATCAAATAGGGTTTTCTTTATATATAGACTTCTGCATTGGTGTTTGTCATATGTATTTGAATTAAAGTCACATAAAATATTGTTACATACATAAATTTATAACTAAATACCATATAAATTATCACATTGATCCTTTTGGGATAAATACTTTAGGAAATGTTAACTCACCATCTTACTTGACTGTTACAGTCACAATAGGGTTTTTCATCTCCACAAGCTTTTATTAAGGTTTTTTACTTTTGGGGAATACATAAATTGAGTCTTAAAAATTAATATGATTTTATTATTACGTTTAGGTTATTTATAATTTTTCCTTATTAGACTAAACTTTACTAACTTCTTTATGTCATTTTTCTTGATTGTAACCTATAGTCTACCACTCAAACTTGTAACTATATACAAGAAAGACTCTCTATAGACTCAAGGGATTTTATAAAACAATTTATGAATAATAAAAATAAATATACTTTTAAATATATATTTAACACATCAAAATGACTTGTATTTATTCATATGAACCCTCATCTATTATAAACATAGTCTTTTCTTGGACTCTGCCACCTTTCTTGAGAAGTATAGAATCTTATGTTCTTTGTTCCATCTCTCTCCTTCTCAGATATCTCTCCAAATTCCTCCTAATATCCACTCTTAATAAATAATTTTAACTCCCTACCCATCAAACACTTACTTTGGTTTGGGTAGTTACAAAACAAATCTCTTATATGCCACCTCAACATGGGAATAGTAGTTACTCCTTTAAAATGATTCTTGAATTCCACCACCTTAATGACTTAGACATATTATGTCTTCAAAACACTCTTTACATGAATCCTTAGACCTTGAGCTAATATTATCTCATCTATTCACTTCCTACCATGATTATGGTCCTTCTAGGTTTAGTTCTAATATTTGAATTTTTAAATTATCACTTTTAGAGGGAAAACTCCAAACACTCCAAATGCACTCTTGATGACTCAAAATTACTCTAAAGACTAAAATGGACCCTAGGAGATATTTCACATGAAATTATACTCTAAAATAGACCAACTATTAATCCTAACTACATATTTCACTTAAACAACATAAAATGGTGTTTTGCTTACTAGATGCTCTTGCATCATTTTGTGAATTGATATGAGAGAATAGGTGAGAAGTTGAAGGAATGTATTGGGTACTTTAGTTTCTCAATAAATGAATAATAATCATGGTTTTTTACCTCAATTTATGTTTTAAATTTTATATGTTGAGTTAATTATTTTTGTGATTTTTCATTAATCCTACATCTAGATTCATATTCTATATTACATATTTTATTAGAAGTGTATGAAGATGATAAGATTCCATGAAGAATAAAAAGGTGAATTTCTTTGGACCATGTTTTCATGTTATTATCTATACTATAGGGATTCCAATACTAATTTATGGAGGTGACAGAGAAGATACCAACAAAAATCTAGTGCCAAATAAGAATTATGGTGATAAGGCAACACCCAAGAATAAAATAGAAATCAAGAGGCCTTCAACTTGTCCAATACAAGTAACTATTGATACTACATTCATAAATTTTGATTATTCACCTTTAATAGATAAAAATACACAAAAATATATTTCCTCTATCATAAATATTATATATATTCCAATCTCACCTATCACTTCTCCACCCAGCATTTGATCTTCTTCTTTTAGATCAATATCCCAAGTGCACATGTCTCCTCCACTTCTCAATCCATATACTGTACATGTGCACTATCCAAATACTAATCATCATGATGATCCTCCTCCTTATTATCCTCCTCCTTAACCTTCTCTTTCTCCACATGATATCCCTATTTATGCTCTAAATCATATTTTTGTTGAGGTCTTTAGAAATTTTCTAGTTTTTACTCAACAATAAAATCCTCATATTTATCCCACTAGTACCATTGATAAACATATTTTTTTCATTAGTTAGTGCAACCTCTCCTTCGATCTAATAAATTATAATAAATAAAATTAAGGTTTACAAGGATGTTATTCCCAGATTTGATGTGGTTGCTAATTTTTTTCAAATAATGCCTTCACCAAAGAAATCCAAAGCCACTTTGAGGTTTATGATAGATTCTTCCTCAAGTGATCAATATGTTAAAATTTTAAAACCAATTTTAGATAAGAATGGGGAAAATATGACTGTAGTAGATTATAATATAAATCTAATAGACTTGGGACCATCAACTCATGAATAATATATCCATAATTTTAAAGTGTATACTACTAAATTGATTCAAAGGACTAAGGAGAAATAAACTAAGGAAAAAAATTGAAGAATAGGTTAATACTATATCTACCTATATTAATTAAATATTTTATGTCAGCAAGAATATCTTTTTGTAACTCCCCTCACCTCAATCATAGAATCACCCTTTAGTGATAGTGTTCATAAAGAGACCATTTCAAGAATTGGTAAATATCAGAGTTACAAATGAGTAATGGAAAATTGGGTTGAACTAATAACTTTGGATGGTAAGAAATATATTGAAGAATCTATAAAATCCTATGATATGATGTAAATGGATAAGAAAAGTTTCAATGGTGAAATTGTACTAAAAATAGAATAAAGTATGTGGGATAATGTAATCATTTATTTGGAATAAATGGCCCTATATAGTGAAAAGATATTGGTTTCTGAACAAATTTTATCTAAAACTAAGGAAAATATGTCTCATGTTTAGGTGAGAAGTGTACAGTGGAAAATGAATTCATTTGAATAAGCTCTTAACAATAATCACAATCTCATCAAGATTTTTGATGACATCAAATATGAGGTAAGGGAAAAAATATGGTATATTGATGTTGAATTGATGAAATAAGGATAAACTAAACTCTTCATTATCATTGAGATGAAATATAATTTTCAAGATGATTAAATAAGATCTATTTAAAAAATATGATTTTAACTTATAAGTATGAATAAACTCTATAATATTTTCTTCCACACTTGTAGAGTGTAATAATAATCTACTGGGATTTATCAAGTAACATAAGGAATCAAATGAGGTATTGATAACATGGTCGTTATGTATTTAAAACATAGTTGTACCCAATAAAAAGGTAATTTACCCCTTTTAGAGTATATAATTTGAAGGCTTATAAAAAAATCAACCACGAAAGCAACATATAACAACTGCAAATGATCATGCATCTCCAAATGATAAAAATTATCTCCATCCTTCATTATTTTCTCTCTCCTATTATATTTTCTTGTTATAATTTTATATTTAACTTAATTTGTTATATTTCAATTTTTTTGAATGTAATATTAAAAATAGAAAGTGAAAATTGAAAATTTGCCTCTAGAAAGCTAGTTATGAGGTAGTTATGAACCCATTTTATAAACTACTACTATAAATATGAGTTACACTCATTTTAATAGTACTATGTTTAGAGTAGACAACAGGATCATATATTAGTGAAGTGAAATTCAATCTTAATATTAAATATATGTTTAAGGGGTATTGTTTTTGCCTTGACCTAAACTATTAAAATGTATGAAATTGTGTGCATAATAATTTTTAGTACTTTGCATGTTCATGGAATACTTGTTATTTAGATAAATTATCTAAATGTTATATAAATTTAATTTGAAGTTTCATGGAATAATTAAGAATAATTTTTTATTTTTTATTAATGTTTTAAATAATTATTAAAGTTGTGTTGATTATAATTGCATTTGAAGACAAGTATTTTAGGTCATATTTTAATAATTAATGTTAAATGGGTCATTATTATTTTGTTAAGGAATTTAATAGAACAAGACATACATACATACATACATACATACATACATACATACATACATATATATATATATATATATATATATATATTTATTTATATATTTTATATATATATATATATATATTGTATATATATATATATATATATTGTATATATATATATATATATATAATATATACATATATATATAATATATATATATGTGTGTGTGTGTGTGTGTGTGTATATATATATATATATATATATATATATATATATAATATATGTGTGTGTGTGTGTGTGTGTGTGTATATACATATACATATATATATATATATGTATGTATATATATATGTATATATATGTATGTATATATATATATGTATGTATATATATATATATATATATATATATATATGTATATATATATGTGTGTGTGTGTGTGTGTGTGTGTGTGTGTATATATATATATATAACATTGATATAAATTAAGGTGAATCACTATGGAGTTGAAAAATCACAATCATTGGTTGTATAGGATTATGGAGTTGCATCATCATATAAATAAAAAATAAGGCAAGAACCACATGTTGAGGTGTATGAGTGACAAGATAATATAACCTTTCAATATATATATATATATATATATATATATATATATATATATATATATATATATATTTGTGTGTTTTTACCCTATTTTATACGTGCCATGTCCATGCATTCATAGGTATGTGGGGAACAACATGATGTGTTTGTAATTAATACCAAAGTAGTATTATTATTGAAGAATATTTTGATTTATCCCTACCCATTTACATATTAATATGATAATTTTATTCTTTTGTCTTCTTACATTGACAATAAATTGATTGAATTATATAATAGAATAAATATACCAATGAAATTGATACTCACATTGATGCCACATGTATCTAATAACTTATAAAAATAAATTCCTAATCAATTGAATATATTAGACCGAGCTCCTTAAAACAAGTGAACACTCTTTAAATTTGGTACATAATAAAACACACACACACACACACACAATTATTATTATTACATATTAATATTTTTATAATTTACACATATTATTATATCTAGATATGAGTACTGAACATTATATCTATATATTATAATATATACATATAATGAGTAAATGGTATAACATACATATATAATTATTACATGAAATTATTATAATTCATGTTTAAGATGAGGATATTATTGTAATTAAAATATATTATTATGTCTAGACATGAGAACATTATATTATGAGTACATGACATTAAAACATATATAATTATGGTCAGATGTGGTGAAGTACATGGCTATCATGAGTATGGAGTCATTTCAATTAAATTTAAATACTACATTAGCTCCTTTGCATAATCTATTGATTATTGATTCATTCCTTGAAAATAAAAATATCTCTTGAGACTGCTCTCTACATTTAAAGTTGGTGTGGACTACAATGGTTTTTTATTGGCAAACCTAAAACCATCATGAGGATAAATAATAAATTCAAACCAAGTTTTATCCAAAATATAGAGAAAATCATAATAGTTTCTCAAATATTTTAAGATGCAGGGTGGTTTGAGTTTTTTAATAAATTTAAAGGATTTTAAGAGGCAATTTTTGAAGAATTCACATAAAATATCGATGAATAACACTTCATATTGTAGGGTGTGAAGATTCAGGTAAGTCTTGTTATCATAATTAAAATTTATAATATACCTAAGGACGAAGATTATTTTGATAACACTAGAGCCCTCTCTGGTGAATTATTCGAAAAAAATTGTAAATAATGGGATCCAAAATTTGAGGTAATTTATATAAAAAAATGTAAAACAAAGGGATTATCAAAGATACTCTTCTAGAGCCATGGTGATCAATATTTGTATGGATAATGAAATATTTTACATGTGATGGACAACATGCAATTGTTTTAGGTCCTAGAATGAAGATGATGAACTATATTAGATATCGAATGGAATATAATGAATATGAGGTTAATTTTACTAGTTTTTTGCATTGTTCCCTAAAAATTATGACCAATAAATTTAGATAAGGATTAGGGCCTTCCAAGCATCATGGCCTAGTTTTATTGATCTACAATAATAATTTATTTGAGAAGCTAAATGGGGAAGAAAAATGGCATAACTTTTTAACAAATGAGTATAGTAAGGAATGTTTCTCAAAAAAAAAATTATTTCACAAGTATCAATCTTGGAAAGAACGTTTACAAGGAAGTAAAAAAAATAAAAATAACTCTAGAGTCTAGTAGACCTAAAAGAAAACCTAGCCTAGAGTTGCAATCTAGAGTTAGAGCCATGAGCCTAGAGATCCTTGATTCTAACTTTAGAGAATTAAAAATGGAAAAGTATCATACAAAAAAAGTATAAACACCTAAGATCCTTCATATAAATAAATTACTAATAATTTACATCTTCTCATCACATGTGAAGTGATTTGAGGAAAAATGCATGGTAGCTGAGATTATTCACACCATGCATCAAATAGGTGACACCTTGATCAAGTCTCCACCCATAACTTACCATGAATAAGAATCCAATTAGAATGCCAAACCACCTGAATTCCCTCAACTAGAACATAGTGACCTAGTTGATAAATTCAAATCACCCATGTAAATAGAAGAGGAAGGGTAGACTAGTAGTCTTGTTTAAGAAGAGGCATAAACCATTTAGGTATCAGTTTTTTTATAAAGCTGAATTTTATTTACAAATGTAAAAAAAGGTAATAGAATCCTTTAAAAAAACTCCTCCAAGGGAGGGATAATATTCTCCTCTCATTGTAAAAAGAGCTTATTGTCTTCTAAAAAAATAATATGCAAGAGGTATTAGTGTCTTCTAAAAAAAACTTAAGATAAAATATTTAAAATATATGCTTAGAGAAAAGGATGTTGCCACTAAAATGGTAACACAATTTTTTTATAATTACATTATTGTGTTTCTTCATGAGATTATTGAGGTAGGAATAAGAATTGATGAGTTAAAAAATATATAAAAGACAAATTTTATAAAAATAGATGCTAAATTTAGATTTTACATGATAAACTAGTCTTTCACATTTGGCAAATATCACCCAAGGATCTACCCTTTAGTTCTTGACTTTCTTACTATCAAAAGTCCCATAGTCTCCATATCATTGTGCCTAAATGCTTATCCTATGGTCTGGTCTTAATGTTATAATTACCTAGATCACTTATATCCCATAGTATTGTTATTTACTCCAATCTGATCCTTCTCATGAAATACACATGTGATTGGGAATTCCCTAAAGAGGGGAAGGTGGGGACAACTATGGAATTTCATCCTCAATTTTAGGATTGATTAAATATTAGCCTAGGGCATAACTATTGGTATTTTAATTCCCAAATGGAATTTTCATAAATATTCTCAAATAGATGCACTATCACCACTAAAATTTCAACCTAATGCCTTACACATAGGTCAAAGATTGTTATGAGAATTTGAATATTGGTCTTATCATTTATAAACACAAGGGGAAAGGGTATTTAAATTACAAATAAAAACACAAAGAGAGAGGGAAGGGTAAGGTATAAAAGGGAAGTCTCTAAGTCTAAAATGAACTCAATGCATTGATCATTGAACCAAGTGACCTGCCATATTTATACCACTATAGACCAAGTTTCACCAAAGTTATACCTCCAATAAAATATAGTGGGAAGAGTTTGAGGGAACTATGAGTATGCCTTCAACATGATCTCTCACTAATGATGAGTACTATGGCTTTATTATCGAATGCCCATAAACACCATATGAGAATTTGTAAATTGACACACAAATTACCAACACTACCAAAGGTGAAATGAAATAACTCACATAGATAATATAATAGCTAATCACATCATAACCATGACATAAATAAATCATAAAAGTGATAATCCAATTATCCTATCATTTATGATCATTCAAACATGAAGATGAAAGAAAATTGAAACACAAAATAGACCCTATTGCAAAAAATAGAGATTGTATCCATTAAAAATACTAAATGATGTTACAATAATTGATTTGGGTCAATTTTATGGTCTAGAGTGATGAAGGAAAAGTAGGTGATCCTTGTTATAATCAAATAGCACTTTCAAGCAATTTTTATTGACCCTATAATACAATATGGCTATTCTTTATATAGATAAGGATGGGACTCACCTCTAAATAGCATGAGGATCCCATCTTGGGCTATGATGGCTAGTCATTATAGTTTCAACCATATTTTAAAATTTAAAAAAAATAATCCCTAAAAACTTGTAAGAGATATGTAGAGGACCACATAATTAACATGAAAAAGTGATTAATAAGATCCATATTCTAACTACTTTGATTAGGTGCTTCTATCTTCCAATGTGGCTGCCACAAGGTCCAACTCCTTATCTAGCTTGGTAAGGTTCATTGGGGGCTCCCTAAATATTAAATTAACCTAAGTTGTCAGTCTTTGAGAGACTTAAAAGGGTATTTCCATAAATTTTTATAATCCACATACCTATTTTATACTTATCATGGATTATGTTGATAGAACTATCACTACCCAAGCTCCTTCCTAGTTTGCCTTAGTCACTTTTTCCCTCATAACTTGGTCAATTTGATGTAGGTGGAATCTAAATTTCCCTTGGTCATGTAAGGTGCCATCTAGGTGAAATAATAAAGGGATATTAACCTCTTTTAATTAGGTCAATATATTCTTATTTCCCTCTTTTAAGGGTCTCATTATAGTGTTATTCAAGGCTAACCACTCCTCCATTACAACTCTCATGTTTCAAACATATTTTTTGTATAACCTCAAGTCTAAGGTTGGCATAAGTTTAAGCTCAAATATCATTCCCTTGTTGACCACCACCTATAGCTTCCAAAATTTCCCATAGATCTTTGTAATCCTCTCTATGTAGGCTTGAGTCCACTAGATAAGTACATTCATCATAGCCAAAGTCTCCACTACTTTCCCAAGGATTGAGAAAAAGAGCAGGAGGGCATCCTTGACCTACCCAATTAGATTGATATGAAATATGATATTTAATTAAGATTCTAGAGTACAAACTTAGATTTGCATGTTTTTGAAGAGATTCATAGACATATTATTGGTATCTCAAAGGATAGATAGTAGGTCCTTAGACATATTCTCTTCCCTAGTAGAATTTCTCACCTTAGTGAGGTAGAACAGATCCTAAGGGGTCTGACACACCATTGGGTTCCCCTCCTAGACAAAACTCTATGTGATTATTCTCTTCATTCTCTTGGAGGCTAAATTAAAACTCCATTTCACATCCAAGTTACCCTAGATAGTCATCTACAGTGCTTGTGACCTTGGGATGATCCCTCATGTTATAGGAGGTGTATGATGTGTGGATAAAATGGTATTGAAGGGCATATGATGAGGTGGAGTGGAGATGGAAGAAGTGGAAGGAGTGAATGAGGAAAGTAATGGAGGTGGAGGGGGCATGGGAGTGAAAGGATGGAGAACTAAAGAGGATGCCTAAGAGAATAGTTATACCTACCATTTTTTATAAGTTAATTTCACTTGAGGTAGAATTACCCCTAGGAATGGGTCATTGAATAGTAGGGAAGAGATGGGCTAGTTGAAGGCTAGTCCCATTATGCCCTAGGTAATGGAAAGAGGGGCTCCAAGAGTTAAGCACCAATATGTTATGACTAGGGTTAGAGGAGATATTAAGGCTTGAAGGAGAGGTTAAATTAAATCATAAAGTTTTTGAGATAGTTTTTAAGTGTAGATTGCCTTCTACTTCTTATTTGAACCTCTTACCCAAGTTAGCTCTAAATACTATAGTAGATGGTCTGACTAGGATGATAGGAGCCATAATGGCTAATGGTAGAGTACTCAAAGATGATAAGGATGGTTTTAGACTAATTAGAGTGGGTCCTTATTATGATTGGTATACTCTTTAAGGTTATAGTCACATCAGCTACTAAAGTTACACCCAAAGGAGGCACCAGAAGGATTTCAGGTTGTGAGATGGAGGGAGAAGAAGGTAACAAAGAGGTAAGGATTCTCATGAGGACCAAGGTCAAAATTACTTTGGTTAAGGATAGAGGTGCATTAATGTGGAATAGAGGAGGTAATATTTATGGAATTTATGGGGGCAGAACAAAAATATTGGTGTCAGAACTGGGAGTTGGAAAGTGGTAGGGGTGAGGGGTGGAAGAGAAATGATAGGAGATGGAGGCATAATGCGAGAAATTATATGGGTGCCTATTTGGATCCTCACTTTGGTCTCACTCTCATTTTATTGGCCACATCAAATCTTAGGGTATGTATAGCCTAGGGCTAAGGTGGTGATGGCTAAGCGAGCTACACTTGGGTTACCTAACACTAAGTATTTTAGTATTAGATCTATTATGGCTTGGCTACTAGAGATATTGGAGAAGGTAGAGGTAGAGGTAGATCATGAATATAAAATAGAAGATGTGGAGGATAAGATTCATGAGGATTAGTTAGACTTAGATCTCAAGGAGAAGGTGGAAAAATACCATGCAAGATCATTTAGGAGATGGTCAAAGCTATTAGAATTGGGTCCTCCATAGATTGAGTAGGAGTTGGAGGAGGCATGGGGGGGGGGGGGGGGGGGTTGTTTGATCCTTATTTCCATTCTTCTTATTATTCTTGTTTATTCTCTAAGATATCACCTCATGGTCATATGTGGCTTTTAGATAAATTTCATCATCATCTTTGGCTTGATGACCATAGTTGATGTTGAGGTAGGTTAAGTACCATACCAGGCGAGCTTGAATTACCCCTTTAGGGTCCCATTTATAGATCTCATAATTTAAAATGGTGTATTCTCACCCATCCACAATATTTTAAATTGAAGGGAAGGTCTTGTATATGTTGTGCCTTATTATGATCAAGAGTTATAGGCATGCCTTTTGCTAATACTATACATAGAACCTGAAGATGCCTTCTACCAGTTAAAAGGAAATCTCATGTTTTGCTAGGAAATATAGAGCGTAATATATTAGGTGGAGTGGGTCCTTGAGGAAACCCACAATTTGTATCATAGTGTCATCCTTATACAACTAGTAGTCCTTGATGGCTATGAGGGAATCCCTAATTGCCTTTGACATTCAAGGCATTGGAGCCTCATTGATGGCTTGGTAAAATAATAGGTAAAAGTGATCATATATGTCTAGAATGTGATGGTATAATTGGTGTCCATATAGCTTATAAAATACCACATGGATCATTGAACCCCTAAGAACCCACATAGGAAAATTTTAAGGCTTAAAAGAGAGCATATTTTAGACTACATATAATATAAATCTCATCATGTATAAGTTACCCCTAGATCAAGCATCTACGATGGAATGGAAAAACTTGAATCTGATCAATCCTCCTATGTTCAGGACCTTTAAGTGCATAAGGAACATGTGCATAAGAGTCACCCACATCCCATTGTGTGATATAATTATTGAGCCCTGAATAGCTAGTTTAGTAGGATCATGCCTACTTAGACCTCTTCCCAAAAACTTTAGACTGTGTATGTATTGATATCCTCATCTTTAATCCATTTATAATCTAGTTTATCATCCCATTAATAGAATACATCATATATTTTTTAGGTCCCCATATATAACATTACTATCATTGTATCATAGGATAAAATTTATTCTAGGAGGGATTAATGTAGGATTTAAGGGCATCCTCATATTCCACCTATTGGTCATCATCTAAGCTTGAATCCTTGGGGACTTGTTGAAATACTTTAAATAAATCATTGTAGTGTTTGAATTTAATTAATCCAATTAGGAATGTGGCATCCCTATAGTCAGGTTCAGCTTTTAGTTTTGAGGATGATGCAGCCATTAAATTAGGATGGAGCGGTAATTGGGAAAATCATAGTGTAGAAGGCATAAAATAGAAGGTTTGTTTTGTGTTTCAATTTTATTTCATCTTCATATTTGAATGATCATCAATGCTAGGTTAATTGGATTAACACTTTGTTGATTTATGTATGTAGTGGTTATGATGTGTTTAGATATTATAATAACTATGTGAGTTATTTCATTTACCCTTTGGTAATGTTGATAATTTATGTGACAATCTACAAATTCTCATATGGTGTTTATGTGTATTCTATAATAAACTCCTAGTACTCATAGTTAGTGACATCTCATGTTGAAGGCATACTCCCAATTCCCTTTGGCTCTTCCCATTATATTTTATTAGAGGTATAACTTTAATAAAACTTAGTATATAGTGGTATAACATTGGTAGAGTCACTTGGTTCAATGATCAATGTGCTGAGTTCATTTTAGACTTGGAGATTTCCCTTTTCTGCCTTACCCTTCCCTCTCTTTTTATGTGAATAGTCCTAGAATACAAGATGAAAGTTTGTAGTTATCCCCACCTTCTCCTCTTTATGGAATGAAAAATATCATGGGAACTTAGTGAGAAGGAGTATATTTCATCAAACAACAATTAGGATTAAAAATTGATATATATCCTTCACAATTAATTAAAAATATTCAACATTTCTCTATTCTCTAGGACACTACCATGAAGACCTAGAGACTAGTGTTAAATCTAGTGTCTTAGATCCAATGCTAGTATATATACCCTAAAACACTCAAATTTTTAAATATTTAAATATGTATGACTCATCCTATTGGCCTTAATTCACCTTATATGAGATTATTTTCAAAAAAAATAGTATAAATATAAAACAAATCACATTGATTAATCTAGATAACAACTACCAAGAAAGCACCTATCAAGCTCACTAAATCATTTTCAAAACTATGTTATACTACCATATTCCTCCATATTTTGAAATCAATCATTAGAGAAGTATTTTAATATGTATAAAGCATTTAAATAATAAACCATGAGAAATATTTGCCAAGTTTCAAGATAGATCACTACATGCACTCGCATATAGCTTATTACAAAATTATTCACATACAAGCCAACATAAGGGGGAGAAATACATTAGTCTGAGGCCCTCTTAGAATTATATGGATGTGTAGGTAGTATTCATTAATAGAGGTTTCTTTGAGGTTAGTTTTAATTCACTTGATCCCACTAACCCCTATTTTAAGGTGGCATGTTGTAATTGGAAGATCTAGGGTTTTGATCAAAATGCTAATATTTGGAAGCTATGCATGCAATCCCCATTGAAAATATTTTAGATGAAATATAACCCTAAATGGTGTAGAAATAATTTTAAATCAGTGTCAAGATAGAATCTTTGGTGCTAGTGTCCCGATTTTGATGGTAGTGTTCAAGCTGACACAGAGCTAATTAATAGAATATGAAGAATCATAGTTGATCACCATCATAACTTTTTTCACACTTTTAGTTATCATATATACATGTTCATCATTAAATATTATAAGTATTATACCTTCTTTGTGTTTAAGCTTACAAATTATTGTTCAACATTGTACTTTCTATATTTAACAAATTTGAATAACTCAAAATTGTATCATAATATATTATAAATCAAAATTATTTAATTGGCCTATTTTTATATTAGATTTCTCATTATTTTATTAGTTTAATCTTTCATTTAATACTTATTTCCAAAGGGTTAAACATTTGGTGAACCTGACCTTTGAGTCTTCTTTGTGCAAGCATAACTTTCTCTTAGATTCTCACTTTTTTAGACTATCATTTTATATATTTCTTATATTCTATATTTTATTATAATGTGGCTCAATATTATAGTCATACCAAGGAAAAAAGGTATGCCAATTTCATGAAAAAAAATCAAATCAAGTATTAACCTATGAACAAGAGGAGTCATATATGTTCCAAACCATTTGTATTGATCAAAATCAATCCAAATTTTCAAAATATCATTCCTACAATATCAAATCAAAAAGCCTACCAAAATTGAGTGGACAACAAGAAGCATTTTTTAAAACTTTTAATGTCCCACCTACACTTAAGGTTTCTAATAGTTATCATCTTGCTTTCATAATTTTACCATGACTTATATTGGATACTGAAAATCATGCTATTAATAACCAGAAAGGTAGGCCATCTAATCATGGAGATAGTCAACATGTTCCTCCTTCACAACACATACAACATTTAACTATGATCAAGCCTAATTTTACTTTATTCAATCATACTAAATTACATTAAGTTCACAAAGATATCATGGACTCCTTAAAAAATACAATGACGTGAATTTTTCTTCATGTAAAGAGTTAATACTAAGTAATTACCCTTATTTTATAAATCTGATAATAAATATATGATTTCCATGCTTCGACTTCAATAAGAGGAAAAATTAAAACTCTTGGATACATATTTTCAAACTTAAATAAAATACTACTGGTCAACTCATGCATATGATGAATAACATAGGATATTGTTGGAAAAAAATTCCACCATTGACCCCTAACATGTTGAAGTTGATATTGAGTCATTTTAAGTGGTCATTTTAAGTTAAAATCCCTTCAAATGGCATGTCTATCATATTTTAAGGTATATTTACAAAAGTTAAGGTTTATATTTCCATTATTCTATACTTGTCCAAATCATTCCTTATGCAAATCCTTATTAATAGAGTCATTTTTGTGTCTAAAACACGTGTTTCAATCTTGGTAGTGAAATTATAAATTTCATATATGTGATTTGGGCATTTCACACACATGTCAAATCTTATGAGTCAATTTTCAACATGAATGTGTTAGGTTAACGTTGTCATATTATTAGAAAATAAGATTCTACATTGAAATAAAGTCCAAAGGTCACAAGTGATGGAGGACCCACATTTTTTAAAAAACCTTCTCCATACTTATCAATCCAAAATCATTATATGATAGGAGTTTACAAGTTCAAAACAAGGGAAAGTCAATTCAAGATTTTCATTGGGTCACAAGCTTGTGAAGAAGGTTGGATTTGTGATGGATGGTTCATAAAGGAGGAGGTACACCAAGAATAATTATCTTTTGGTTTTTATTTCACCCCTATTACATTCAAATTTTTATCAATATTTTAGAGATATAGGGCCATAGCTTTATGAATCATCCTTAAGAAGTTAAGTTGCCCTAAAATCCCTTAAAAACCCTAGCATCTAGGTTTTAAGGAATTTGGATACAATTTTTATGAAAATTTAACATTGTAATATTTATCATATCCAATTATTATACAAGCATGATCAAGTGCCATGTTAGATAACAAGTCTTGTAAGTGGAGAAAATGCAAGTGTTTCATGTCTAAAAAGGCATTTTTAGGATATTTAAAAGATTTATTCAAGTAATCCAATGGTTTAAGGATATATATGGGTATTTTTATGTGTAAATTAAAGATAATTGTGTATTTATATCTCATAAAACTCAATATATGCTCATTTCTCTTTTCCTATGTGCCATTATTCTCAATTTTTGGGTTGTTATAGTTAGAAAATGATGTTTTTAGATGTTTTTATTTATTGACCATGACCAAAACATTATTTTAATGGTGATATGAGTATATATAGGTAAAAATTAAATAAATTAGGTCTTTATAAATCATATAACTAAATAAAACACCAAAATACAAACCTACATTCATGTAGATGAAGAAAATACAAAGTGAGGCAACACTAAAAAGGCCATAACTTGAGTTCTAGAGCTCAAAAACTCCTAAAATTTTTAAATTAGGTCAGGAGAAACATTAAAAAACTTTTTTTTAAAAATTAGATATGTAAACCCCCTTAAGTGAGATAAAATATCAAAACACAAGCCTACATCATGAAGGAAATCATGGTTCTTTACTAGTTTGCTCATGGATGAAGTATGAGTTAAGTGTTTTAGAGATTTTTAAGGAAATAAATATTATGAGATAGTGTTTAAATATTTTTAAGACTTTTATTTATTATAATCCACCTCATAAAGAGATAAAATTATCCCAAGTCACTTTAAAATACCTCTATATCACTTACAGGGCATCAAACAAACAATTTTGAAAGAATTTTTATTTGAGAGTTTGATAAATTATTTATGATATTTTAAAAATCCTATAAGTATTCCCAATTTATAAATTTTTAATTAGCCTAGTAATAGATATAGGTGAGCCTTAAAACTCATTTTTGACCCCCTAAGCTAATTCAGGGCTTTTTGATGCCTAGAAAGACCAAGTTGGGCATTTTTGGGAGTTTCAGGTGGAGTAGAGAGATAAAAACATGAGTTAATTTATATGATAACATTAAATGGTTTTAAAATCCTCATTATTATTTTTATCTTCACAAATCATGTGAATTCACCATGTTATAGGTTTTTACTATGCATTTAGTAAGCTTGAAGATAACAAAGTGAGCATATGAGATGTCAAACCTATTGCATTAGTTTGAGTAGTTTCACATCATCTCATGAGGTGTCAAGAAGAGATATAAATTTGTTTTAGGTATTTATGTAGGTGTTTAACCCCCCAATCAAGGAGTGTAGGGTATTTTCAAGAATGATTTGATGAGTCATCAAGCACAACCAAGAACTCCTACACCAACTTCATGAAGACCATAATCACATCAAGCAACACATGTTGAAGGAAAATGATAGGAATATTCTCTCACATTACACTTGGATTTGTAATTTATTCATGATGGGTGACATTCTTCATAGACTCTCTCCATGTATTATTTCTCTCTTTCTCCTTCTTTCTTCTATAAATGAAGCCTTGAATGGCATTGTATGTATCCTCAATTGGAGTATGATGAAGCCTTGCTCACATAAGCACTTATAATTTTAATCTAAATATAATATATGTTGATATCTATCCTCTTCAATGCTACAACTATTATATTCCCATGGTAGTTTGATGAATGTTAGTGATAGTGTCTGCAACTTCTTCTCATTTATCCTATCTCTTTACCTATTTGAAGGTTTTTATTCATCTTAAAAATTCATATGAAGTGTGTTACATGGTATTAAAATGTCTAAGTGTGGATATTAATTCACTGGTATCTCTTGTGATACCTATTGTTCATCCCTCTTGGCTAATGTCTTAACCATAACCCTCATATTGAAACACTAATACTTGGAGACTCATGTTGAGTTTTGTAATCAGATTTCAATCCTAATTCATGTTCTTAGTGTAATATTGGTAGGTGAAGGATATTAATTTTGGTGCATCACATCCCATTTACTTATTTTTAGTTATATCTCTCCATTTCATTTTCAAGAAATAGGTTTAGTATTAGTTTTAGGTGATACATCAAGGGAACTATCCCTAATCTAGAGATTCACCTTTACAATTAGGCCACCCATATCCTAGAGGTGTCTCCATGTGTAATATAAATGAGGAAGAATTGAAAATTTTCTTCAATGGTGAAATTTATATTGATAATAGTTCTGGCATGCTTGGTGGGATATGTATAATAAGTACTTTATCTATTAGAGAAATTTTGGTGTGTTCTTCAATATATCAGCCTTTGGAGACATTCATATTAAACACCAATGGTGAATCCAAGTTTAAATCATTTTGATTTAGTATCCCAAGTACCTATTTTAAAAATTTGTTGATAGTTTCTCTTATTTTGGTTTACCTCATGAAGTTTAATAGCTGAGTATGGAGAGAATTTATGTTTTACATCTCCTTATCAATAGTATAATGATCCTTATCAGTAGTATAATGATCCTTATCATCATTATGTTGAGTCATATCAATCTTATTATGATCCCATCTTCTCTCCACATGACCCAAGATATGAAAATGATCAACGTTATTATTAGGAATGTTATCCTTCTTTCCCACACTAATATCTTGGTCAAGTTATCCCTACCTCCAATTATTTGTAGGATTTAATGTAGTTAGTAGAGTTGGAGAGGCAAGAAACCCAATATAATCAGACTTATGTTCCCTCTCCTACCTATATTTATCCTTCTCTTTCCCCCAACCTAGCCCAAGTTGTAACACACCATCAAGAGGAAGCTTCTAGATTTATAATTCTAAGTTGGAAGCAAGTGGTAGAGTCACGGGAGAAGCAAGATAGAGAATGTGTAGATTTGGGAATTAAAGATAAAAAATAACCTTTACCTATACAAGCTCCATCCATCCCTCCCCAAGAACCTCAAACACTTCCATCATGAAAGCCAATCTAAGAATACATCCAAAATAAGGAAGAAGTGATTGTTTAGGAGGTTAAGGATTAAATCACATCAAAATTTGAGAAAGTGAATGATGAGTGGAAGGAGAATAATGAGGAATAATTTAAAAACTTTTATGTTCCCCATTTCCAAGATCCCCTAGATAAGCCCATCTCTCTCAAAATCCCAAGAATCAAGGGTGCTTATCCAATCCCAAAGATTATTCATGATCATGAGAAACCTATCTTTGATGAAGAACCTATTCTATGGAGGGTAGATGAAGAGTTTATAGCTGAAGAAGAGGACTCCTTAAGTGAGTATGATGAAGAGATCACCATTGGCATCCCTCTTCACAAAGGAAAGGAATATCAGTCTTTTGTGAATGTTTTTGGTGAGGAAGTTAATGAAGTTACATCAGTTATAGATAATGAATTTTTATAGGTTGTTTCATAAGAATAAGTCATGCTCCCAAGCCTTGTAGAGCATCAAAATTAACATGGAGAGGACAATCCCAAAAGTGGGAAAAGTGAAGGCTTAAATGAAAGTGTAATGGTCCATATTGAACAAGAAAGTTTTGATCATTTATGGTAGAGTACCTTAATATTTGAAATGAGGTTGATACTTTTTGTAGGTCTATATCTTCTAATTAATACATTGATAGAGTGTATTGTAATATCTAGAAACATACTCAAGGTCATGCTCAAGAAGATGCTAGTCAAAGCATACCCCAAATAGGCCATAAATAAGCTTGGAGATAGAATTTGGAGAATATTGAAGGACTTAAACAACTTATAAAAGTTGTAAATTAAGATGGAATTATTCAAAATGTCATGAAGGATAAATATTAATGTCTCAAGGAAATAATAGGGGTTGAGATGGTAGTTTTCCCCACAAATCAGAGTGTGATTAATCTTGAAGGCATTTTCAAGGTTGGAGAGCAACATGAGGTGAACATAAAGCCACAAGAAGAATATGTCACATTGGAGATATGTTTTATCTATTTAATCCAATGGATTTTTTGGGCCTAATTGTTAATCAATGATATCATCAACATTCCAACATGTCTAGAGGTAATTCATACCTCTCACTTCACAAGCAAGCTTCTGATAGATTCCACCTATCAAGTGAAAATTTGTTCAAAGGTATTCAAGAAAGTTATAAAAATTTTCATTTTGATATAGGTGCAGTAGGCCTTTAATTTATTGTGAATAATATAATAGTTTTGTTTCCTCCAAATTCTTCTATCATAGTGTTTGTATAGTTATTTTTTGTGTTATCTATCCTCTAAGTGCTTCTTAGCATAATGTGTCTTGTTTGGTCTAGTTTTTTTGTGTGTATTCTCCTTTGCTTTGTTTTTTATGATGAAGGTATTATTATTTTTCCCTTAATTTTTTCAAGGCATTTATAACCCTTTTATTATCTTATATCAATTTGAAGTGATGATAGGTGACTCCATATCCCAATGGACTAGTAAGGCTATTGGTCTAGAGTGCTTAACAAGCAAGCACCCCCTGGAGGTCACCATGAATGTTGGAAAAAAATTCCACCATTTACCCCTAACATGTTCAAACTAATGTTGAGTCATTTTAAGATGCCATTTGAGTCAAACTCCCTTAAAATGGCATGTTTATCATAGTTTAATGTATTTTTTTCAAAAGTTAAGGTCTATGTTTCCATAATTTTATACTTGTCCAAGTCATTCCATATGCAAATCCTTATTTCCAAAGTAATTTTTATGTCTTAAACACGTGATTAAATATTATTAGGGTCAATATAAAGGTAAAATATGTGACTTGGACATTTCACACACATGTCAAATCTTGTGAGTCAGTTTTCAACATGAAAGTGGTAGGTTAAAGTTGTCATATTGTGAGAAAATAAGATGTTATGTTGAAGTGAAGTCCAAAGGTCACAAGTGATGGAGGACCCACATGGTATACCATATAATTATCCATAATTATCAATAAAAAATCATGATATTATAAGAGTTTAAAGTTTAAATATAAGGGAAAGGTAGTTCAATATCTCCATCATGTCACAAGCTTGTGAATAAGAACAAATTTATGATGGATGGTTCATGAAGGAGGATGAACACTAGGAATAATTATATTAAGGTTTTTATATCAGCCTTATTCCATTAAAAAATTTATCAATATTTCATACATACAGGATCATAACTTTATGAATCATCCTTAAGAAGTTGAGCTACCCTAAAACCCCTTCAAAACCCCAAAATCTCAATTTTAAAGAATTTGGCTACATTTTTTATATTTGTTATGAAAATTAAAGGTGGTAAGATTTATTTTAGGGTATAATGATACCTCACACTTCATCTCCAAGTAATATCCAATAATTATCAAGTGTCATGTTAGAGAACGCATCTTTAAAATAGAGACAATACAAGTGTTGCAGGTCTAAAAAGATGCTTTTAGGAGGTTTAAGTGATTGATTGAAGATAAAGTGGTTGGAGGATATATATTTTATACTAAATTATCAATTTAAAATTAATTATGTCTTTATACCATATAAAACTCAATATATGCTCATTTCTCTTTTCCTAGGTGCCATTGTTCTCAATTTCTGGGTAGTTACAGTAAGAAAAGGTTTTTTTTTAGTGGTTTTATTGATTTATCATGATAAAAAAATGATTTTAATAGTTATATGGGTATATAAAATTCAAAATTAAAAAATAATTATGTATTTATACCTCATATAACTCAATAAAATGCTAAAACACAAACCTACAGTCATGTAGATGAAGAAAATGCAAGGCGAGGCAACACTAAAATGGCCATAACTTGAATTTAAGAGATCAAAAACTCATGAAATATTTAATAAAGGCTGTGAGAAAAATTAAAAAACTTTTACAAGTATTTTTATGTCTTTACACCCCCTAAAGAGAGATAATAGCAAAACACATGTCTACACCATGAAGGAAATCAAGGTTCTTGACTAGTTTGCTCAAGGATGAAGTATGAATTGGGTGTTTTAAACATTTTTAAGGAAAATAAAAATTATTATATGGTGTATAAATATTTTTATACTTTAATCAATGATCATCCACCTTATAAAGAGATAAAATTATCCCAAGTCACTTCAAAACATCTCTATGTCACCTATAGGGCAACAAATAGGCACTTTCAAAATAATATTTGTTTGAGAGTTTGATAAGGTGTTTTTTATATTTTTAAACTCATAAAGGTAATCCCTATTTATAAATTTATAATAAACCTAAGAAGAGAGATAGGTGATAATTAAAACTCATATTTGACCCCCTAAGCCAATTCAGAACTTCTTGAGGCCTAAAAAGACCAAATTGGGCATTTTTAGAGTTTTTTGTGGATTAGATAGATAAAAACATTAATTTAGGTCTATTAAAAAATTAAAATTATGTTAAAATACTCATTAGGCATCTTATCTTCCCAAATCATGTGAATTTAGTAATTTGTAGGTTTTCACTATGTATTTGGCAATCTTGACAAGATGACAATGTGAGCATATGAGATATCATACCTATTGCATTAGTTTGAGGAGTTTCACATCATATCATGAGGTGTAATATATATATATATATATATATATATATATATATATATATATATATATATATATATATATATATATATATATATATATATATATATATATATATATATATATATATATATATATATATATATATATATATAATTTAGTTATGTAGGTTTTTAACTCTTCAATCAAGGATGGTAGGGCAGTTTCAAGAGAGGTTTGATGAGTCATCAACCACAATCAAGAACTCCTATGCCAACTTCATGAAGACCATCATCACATCAAGCAAAACATTATTGAGGTAAAATGATAGGGTTGTTCTCTCACCTTCCACTTGGATTTTTAACTAATTGGTGATGGATGGCATTTGTCATAAACTCTCTCCATGTAGTATCTCTCTCTTTTTCCTTCTTTCTTCTATAAATAAAGCCTTTAATGGTATTATATATATCCTCAATTAGAGTATGGAAAATCCTTGATCACATAAACACTTATAATTTGCCTCTGAAGAGAATATATATTGATATATATCCTTTGCAATTCTTCAACTAGTGTATTTATATAGTAGTTTGATGAATGTTAGTGATAGTGTATGTAACTTCCTCTCATTTATCCTATCTCTTTACCATTTTTTAGATTTTTAGTCATCTTAGTAGATCATATGAATTGCGTTACATGGTCATACAATGGTTAAGTATGGATATTGGTTCATTTGTGTCTCTTATGAGACCTCTTGTTCATCCCTCTTGGCTAATGTCTTGACCATAACCTTCATATTGAAACACTAATGCTTAGAGACTCATGTTGAGTTGTGTAATCAGATTTCAATCCTAGTTCATGTTCTTAGTGATATATACACAAGTGGAGGATACTAAATTTGGTGCATCACCTCCCATTTACTTGTTTTCATTTATCTCTCTCCCTTTTTTTTGCAATCAATAGTTTTAGTAATAGTTTCAGGTGATACATCAAGGGAGATATCCCTAATCTAGACATTCACCTCAAAAATTAGGCCACCCATAGCCTAGAGGTGTCTCAATGTTTCATATAAATGATGAAGGCTTGAAAAATCTCCTCAAGAGTTAAATTTAGAGTGATAACATATATCTCTAATGGAAAGTTAAAATTCCTAATTTAAAATAGTTACAAGCAATGTTGATATTAATAATAATGTTGTTAAATATCAACCTCTTAAAAAGACTATATTTGAATATCCTTATCTTCAAGAGTTCATCATACCAGTGTTGCCTTTGTTTTTAAGTCATGAAGACCCTTCCAACCATGTAATTAAATATGTACATTATTTTGGTATTTGGGCTAAATATGGACATTTTTTGTTAAAATCTTTCCATAAAATCCTAAGCCAACAAGCTTGGGATTGGTTCTAGAACATTCCAAATGGTTCCTTATCCACTTTTAGGTAATTATAGGACCTTTAGCTCTTATATTTCAATACAAAATATTTTATAAAATTAAATTTTGAACATTTACAAAGTCTAAAATAACATGATAACAAGTTTATTCAATATAATGCTATCTTCTTGAAGAATACATCATGTTCTTTAACATTTTGACCTTCAGATTTGGAACTAAAATTCATATCCAGTAAGGGTATTATTTATCCACTAAAATTAATAGAATTACATAATACTTATATTTATTTAGATAACTTATATCTATATGTGAACAAATATGCATGTGATCTGGTTAACAATAAAAAATAATTAAATGCATATTCTTTTCAAAGCAAAAGTTTCATCAAATATTTATACAATAAAATAAAAAAATTGGAAGTAGATAATAATTACATTCTAGTTCCCTATGTGTCACCTTTTATAATTTAATCAATAAGGTGGAAAAAACTAAGGAACATATTATACAATCCATTAAAATTCCATCACATGTAGATATACCTATGATACTTTTGCAAATGTTATTAAAAAAGAAAAGTATCACATTACCAACTATTAGACATCAGGAAATAACATGTCTTTTAATAATGAAGGAAAATCATTTTGTGTTTATCAATGAGTTACATGACATTATATAGATAATTTTACTATATTTCATCAACAAATCCAAAATTATAAGCATGAGGGTATCATTTTCATAATACAAAATCAACAAATTATTGCTACTGTGGAAATTCAGCAAGCATCACCTAAAACTTTAGCAAGTAAACAATGGCCTTTCCAAAATTATTTTGCAACCAATTATTCATGTGAGGACTATATTTTCAGCATATCCATATTGATTATACACAAAATGAAATTTATTTTAATCTGAGCATTATTTTACAAATGGGATATACCATAAAGCTTATGTCATAAGGGACGTTGGAAAGACTCTTTGGGATACACCACATTACCAATTGCTTATAGGCCCTAGGTTATCCTTACAAAATTGTGGATCATATCTCATGTATATCAACATAACTTTACATTAGGAAAATTTTAGTTATATCTAATGGAGGCCAAAATAGATTATAATCATTATGATGTTACATTTTCTCATAAAAGACACTTAATAAGCATACGACATAATGGTGATATAGACCAATCCATAGATGGATAATTATATCATGTTATGTACCTATATGATTCTAAAAGGTTTGATCTTGAGGAGGATGATTTATCTAACCAATGTTAAAAATTCAAGAAAATCATAAAATTCAAATAATGAATAAAATAAAAAAACATTTAAATAAAACAAAAATACAAAGATATTAGCATTTCACATGTTTACTAGATTTTGAATATGTTATTTACTTTATGTTAGTATATATCATATAATTTTATTTATATACACACATTACAATCATGACTGAAGTCCTTGAAGGCATCATTATAGTTGGTTTTGGTTGTATATGCAAAGTATTTGATATGGGAGGTAAAGTCATCATTATTGGTCAAGTGGGAGTTTGAGTTGTTATATACTAAGGAAAAGAGGACTTAGTCATCAAAACTTGAGCTTGTGCAGATGAAGCTCCCGCTTGAGTGCCCAACTATCCTTGTTTCTTTAATCTTTCATACTCAATTACACATGTTGTAAAGTCATATTTAATATATTCAAAATCAATGATAGACCTTTTAAACAGTGTGGGAATATTATCCATCCTCTTTGTATGTAGATTCATCGAAGACTTGAAATAATTACTTAGTGATTAAAACTATGTTACCTTATCTTTGGAAAAAATAATTGGCCAAAACACTTAATCGTTTCTACCCAAAACTATGCTTTCAAATTCAATTTGAAAACTATTGAAAGCAATTCTCAATAAACTGTCAAATAAAGGTTTGGTAACCACAACCCCTTATGGAGTGAAAATACCAATTATACACATCACCAAGGATCTAAACATCCTTTTTCCCCTAGATAGTCATTTATTCAACTAATTCATGAATCTACTTGTGTCATTCCATTTGTTGAGTTCTTTTGGCTATTATAAAATTCTAGGACAAAATAATATATGGGAGTTGTATCAAGTTCAAATGTTGGTATTTATTTTGTCTAGTTATTTTCTCAATAAAATTTATATTTTAATCCAAATTATTTATTATATTATAAAAATTCAACACATTATTCCAATGTGGTTTTGACTCACCTCTACACTACCAAATGAATCTTACAATGGCTTAGAGGGTTTTGGCTAAACTATGAATGTTATCTACTATGTCTTTTGGGGATCTATATTGCCCTATTCCTCTAATATTTTGTTGATCTACTAAAGACCAATAAAAAAATTCTTCAATATTCCCCTAGTATCATTTATCATTGAAATGGTGTCCTCTCAAATTCCATCCTCCTCTCTAGGCTTATTTTTTATTTTATTTGTTAGGGATTACAACTCTTCCTCCCTCACACATTCTATAGGCTTCCCTCTAATGAACAAAGTTATTTTCCTCACCCTTTTAATCTTGTTTTATGCTAGATAAAATTCTATAGTTACTATTATTTTTTTAGTATATATCAGATCCTACCTATTTTATTTATCTATTGTATCTTTTGTATCGAGGTAGGATTCACTAGGAGAGTTTAGGAAGATGTATGAGCAATAATGGATGAAATGGTTAGTTGTGGAATCATTATGACAAAGGAAGATGGAATAATAGACTCAATAGGTGGTATGAGTTAAAAATGAGGTGAAGAAGTAGGCTAAGGAGGTGTAGGTAATGAAGGTAAAGATAAAATGAGCATCCTCTCTTTAGAGATTCTAGTTTGAAGAGGTGTCTTCAAGATATATTTTGTAAGGTTCAAAGATTGTTCAATTAACATAATTATGTAATATATTAAGGACCCTAAGTGAGAGGAACACCCACTGGGTTAGAAGATTATCCTATGGATAATGTGTGGAAAAAATGGCCTATGACACAAGTTATTCAAAATGTGGCCTAGTCACATTAGTACCTAAGTTAGGTAGAGGGAGATTTCGCTATGTAATAGTAGCCTGAGTTATGCTCTTCAAATAATGTTTAATATAAGTATACATAATAAACATAGAACTAAAATAATGAACATTGGTATTCAAAGAATCAATACTTTTAATACTTGTCATACCTAATGAATCAAATCAATCTAGAGTACTCATGGTAATTGGTGAGATTGCTTCAAAGGTAGGATAAATGGTGGACTGATTTAACCCTTATGAAGGAGTTTTCAAAGTGATCATAGGTGGGATAAATTTAATAGTTGAAAAACCCATTGTAATATTAGTTGTATCAATTTCTTACTCTACTTATTCACTTTATTCATGTTTGATATTTTGAATGTTGTGGGGGAGTAGAAACTTCATCCATAAAAAGTCTCTGGAAAGGTACCTATTGTCTCTAAAAATTGCACCCTAGAAGAGTGTGTTCGAGTCTCTTCTAAATTTGGGCTATGTTGGAATATTTATTGGCATGTGGGTATGCTTATAGAGGAAATGAACCTCTATATTTAAAGGGTTATCTCCCTAAATGTATCTCTACAAAATAACCTCTATCTGAACCAGTTTGATTTAAAGGAAAAAAGTTAAAAATTGCACAAAAGGAAACCTACTCTAAGATCGATGATGCACCAAGATTATCTTCCATGTGAATATCATATTCTAATACACAATATAGAAAAACACATAGACCATTTTCAAGGTCAAAGGGTTTTAACACAAGTATTTTAGTATAGAGGTGAGATGTACAAAATGACACAAGGAAAATGAACTGAAAGGTAAATTGTACATTCCAAGAATAGTTATACACTTACAACAATTCAACACACTTGAACACACTCTATATGACCTATTAAAATAAAAAATTTTGCTCAGGTGTGAAGGATAAAGGACAAAAAGATGGAAAATCATCACTTATTATCACTATACATCACTTACACACTCAAAAAATTATTCAAAACTAGAAAGAAAAGACTTGTACTAATGCTTAAAGTCAAAATATAACATCAATCTAGAAGGGATTTGACATACATTATGTGATTATTTTTACACTATCCCAAAGGTTGTATTTATCATAGATTGGAAAAGAGAGGAGGAGACCTTTAGTGCCAAAAGGAGGAATCAATCTATTGGAAGTCTCCATCTTCAGCTGCAACTATCTTTGCAAATGATGCTCATTCAAGACATTAGATTGATCCATATCATCTCAAGTGGTTACATAGTTATAAAAATCTCTCAAATATGCTTCCTTAATGGTTACACCAGTAGAAGATATTTTGAAATGGCATCAATGCAGTTATGACAAATGAGTCCACTTATTATGGATTTGTCTTGATATTAACAGCTTCTCACTGGCTCACTAAGGTGTAAAATATCATGGGAAAGAGCCCTTTTACTTCTTTTGGCCTTGGAGAGGCATCACTTAGAGTCTACATGCATGCTTTCATGGTATTATTTAGAATTATAGATCTATGTGTATGTCCACAACATCCCTTGAAATCTCACCCTAACTCGACCTTAGTCAAATGTTTAAATCTTACAAAGCCTCTCAATCGATTGTTCCTTTGTTTGGCCATCAAAAAATGACTCAAATATTGATCTAATCAATAATGAGATGAACCCTCTAATCTGCTTTGATGGATGAAGAACATGAGCCCTTGGATCTTTGAGCATTTGAGCAAGGACCGTCGATTTGTTTGGGACCCACTATTTAAATGCTAATGATTAGCTCATCACCTTGAAGTTGACATCCATATAACCATCATTCTAATGGGAGCATTCTTTTGGGGCATTTTCTCAAATAATTTTCCCATGGACCCTTTTTTTTTCACCCTTTGGAAAAATTGAACATGCCCTTTGGCAATCTTGAAATGGACACTTTCTCAAGAAAAGACCCTTTGGAATTTTTACAAGTGTCCCTTCAGGCTTTTACAAAGGACCTTTCATACTTTTGAGAGAGCACCAATTCCCAAGAAAAGACCCTTAAAAATATTGAAAATATCCCTTTGTGAGATAAAAAAATCATCCCTTTGCTTGAGAAATGATCCTTCAAGTTTTTTGCAAGTGTCCCTTCAAAGTTTCTAAACTGGGCACTTTCCCAAGAAAAGACCCTTCACACTTTTTTAAAGTGTCCCTTTGAACTTTTTGAATTGGACACTTCACAAGAGAAAGACCCTTCATAAAAATTGAAAATGTCCCTTCGAAAATATTGCAAAGGATACTTCCATGCAAAAAAGACCCTTCAGAAAGATTATTTCAGACATAATGTCCAAAACAATTCCTTTAGAAAAAACCCTTCAAAAATATTGAAAATGTACCCTTCAGACTTTTTACAAAGGACACTTCCATGGGAAAAAGACCCTTTATAAAGATTGTTTCGAACAAAATGTCTAAAACAATTCCTTCAGAAAAGTTGAAAGAGCCAATTCCTTTGGAAAAGTTGAAAACACCAATTCCTTTGGAAAAAACCTTTCAAATTTTTTGAAAATGTACCCTTCAAACTTTTTTCAAAGGACACTTCTATGAGAGAAAAAACCTTCAAAAAGATTGTTTCAAACAAAATGACTAAAACAATTCCTCCAGAATTTTTGTTTTGGAGAAAAAGTCCAAAACAATTCCTTTGAGACTTGAACAAAAAACCCAAAGTAAAACCCTACTAAAAGAAATAGCACTCGAGTAAAAAAGACCAAAATAACACTTGCAAAAGAAAAACTAAACAAAGGATTCTAAAGGAAATAACACTTGACACTTTATTGTGGGATAAAAAAATTAAGAATGTTACACTTAGCCAAAATAAAAGATGTAAAACTTGGGTGTGAAAATTGGCTAACATTCTTGGCAATTCCTAGGGGTGGCATGCTTTTTATACCTAAGACTAGTTGCATAAATCCTTCCATTAGGTATGGAGTCACCAAAAAAATGATAAAAAACACACGTTGGTTGATCACACACACAAAGGCAAAGACACACACAAAACAAAAGGAAGGAAACACACTTGTGCTACAAAGCACTTAAGGAACACAATAACAAACCAAAATAAAACTAGACCAAACATACACATCTAAGCTACTATTTACAAAACATCTCATGCAAGGACTAATAGCATAACTTTAGATGTATCCCATTCACAGGGATAGGCAATTCTTCTCCATTCATCTTGGTTAACTAAAAGGATTTTATTTGCTTGTACTTGCTAAAGATGTAAGGGCCACTCCACAAAGTGTCAAACTTTGTATGTCCACCTAGTTTTTCTCTATCCTCATCCCATTTTAGGACCAAGTCACCTTCCTTTAATACTCTTGTTGGTTGAATATTTTGTCGATCAGCGTACTAATAAACAAAATAGGTCTGATTTGCCAAAGTAGGAAGATTAGTCATCCAAATGTGTAGGTTTACCACATCAGAATGGGACTGATCTCTCCTCTCATCAAGGGGAGGTTCCCTATAGGTATGTTATATATATATATATATATATATAGAAAATAATACTCAAGGGTAGGACAAACCATCCATATCTCTTTTTTTAGAGATGATGCATGCAGATCAAAGGAAAAACTCAAGGGAAATGACAGATAGCACTCTTCTTTCAAAAGTACTATTCAGCCAGCCACAAGAGTACTCCTGGTAGTAATAGCAAAATGTAACCAAAGATGTAGTAACCAGCAAATTAATATGTAGCACAAATTCTCCACCTGAATTGCTCAAGAGTAAGATATGAAGGATAATGAGGGCACAAAGTTGTCCCAAAGTCCTTTACACAAAAATGAAAAGAAAACACACTAAAGGCAATTATGGGGGCACAAAGTCTCTCCACAGTTGACTCTTCAGGACACCTTTCTGACTATTGTCACTAATTCTGCTTATTGAATTAAAGGAACAAAAGATATATTAAGGAAAAGACATAAAAATAGTTTTCTCAACAACAAAGATATCACAGCACAAAGTCTAAAAAATCACTTGCTTTCTTATTCCAATAAAAAAATATGATCAACAATCTAAACTCAAAGTCTCAGTAATGCCTTTCAATTTGGGTAGAGTTTCATTATGATTGTCAAAAAGAGATCCATTTACAATAAAAGAGAGTCCCTTATATAACCTCTTCAAGAAGGACTCAGGAATAGTAACACATCATGTTGCATTGAAAACTGTTAGTAAGACAGGTTGGAAATTAGGGGCATCTACCCATTTGTTTTTATCAATGTAGAGAAATAAGTCATGCTATTGAAAGTTTGCAACTTTCAATGTCCACCTGGTGATTTGATCTTTCCTCATCATTCCTCCTTTTCTAGTTAATTGAATCGGGTCTTGGATTCAATTTGTTGTTCTATTCCTTCCTCGCTTTTTGCTGGTCTTGGCCTTAAAGCCTATGAATACATTTAGGTCTATAGATTACAAAGATCAATATCTATTTTATGAGCTTTGAAATTGATGTTTACACACCTGTCAATACGTTTTCAATTGCTAGTTTACTGTCTTGAATTTGATGTCTTTGGGTGCGTCACCCCTTGGTCCTTCTTCAGATTTTTTGTTTGGCACTTTCCTGGAAAGAACCTGCCCTTTTGGGCCTTAATAAATGATCCACTTTGGGTCAGGAAGAGCCCCCCACAAGGGTATCTACCCTTCAGGCAGTCTTTAGATGGCATTTGGGCTTCGATAGTCTCTCACAGACATTTCCTATGGACAATTCCCTCGAGCATTTTCCTTGGGCTTTCTCCATGGGCATTTTCCCTGAGCTTTCTCCATGGATAAATTCTCGTGCATAAAAAGTATATGGACAAATTCCTGTGGACAAAAGTCTGCGGACATTTCTTATGGAAAAAAATTCCATGAAATTGTTCGATCACTTTGCCTTTGCTTCTTTGGAAATTTCTTTGGGTTTTCTGCCTGTAGTTGCTTCCCTGAATTCCTTTAGACTTTTTGTCTGAAGGAATTCCTTCAGACAAAAAGTCTGAAGGAATTATGCCTTTGTCTACCTTAGTCTTTTTTGAATTCTTTAAACAAAAATTTGAAATAATTACCTTTGCGGCCTTTTTTGAAAATGACCCTTCCAAAGGTTGTTTTTGTTAACCAATTGCCCTCTGCAAGGGCACTTGTCCTTTGGGAGGCTCTTTGAACTTTTACATTGAATCACACCTTTGAACCGTCTAAGTGAACTGCTTGGTTAAACCAAGCCATTGAACCATTTAATTGAACCAAATGTTGAACCAATCTATTGAACCACTCCGTTGATCCACTTGGTTGAACCAAGTCGATGAACCACTCCATTGAACCACTTCATTGAACCAAGGCAATGAACCAACCAGTGATAAATTAAAAGCATTGAACCACTTGGTTGAACCAAATGTTGAACCAATTTGTTGAACTAAGATTTGAACCAAAATGGTTCAATCTGATGGTTCAAGCTGATGAACCAAATGAATGAACCGAAGCATTGAACCAACCGTTGAACCAAGCTTTGGTTCAACAGTTCAAATGAAGCCTTTGAACTAACTGATGAACCATTTGATTAAACCAAAGGATGAACCAAAGCATTGAAACAAAGTTGATGAACCAACTAAGTGAAATAAAGCATTGAACCACTTGATTGAACCCACCTTTGAACCAAAAGACGTTGAACCAACCGTTGAACCAAGCTTTGGTTCAACGGTTCAAACAAAGCCTTGAACTGAAGCACTGAACCATTTGATTGAACCAAAGCGATGAACTTTGTTGATTGAACTTCATAGTTGTGTTGAGATATTTTGAACCTGTTGAACCAAATGTATTGAACCTAATGTTGATGCTTGTCGATGGACATTTTTTATTGAACCAAGGCCCTAAACCAATCCCAAAAATGACTAAGTGTTGGAAACTAATTCTTTTGATTGAACCCACCTGTAGAAGCCTTTGAACTAGTAGAAATGAACTTGCTTGCAGAGTTCGTAGATTCCTAAGAAGTTTGAAAAATAAGGAATTTGAAAGCCCAAGACAAATTTTGGAAAGGGAAGAGATAATTTTGGTCTCTAGGACCAAAATAGTTCAAATGTTGTCCTAAAAATGAGTGATATTTTTTTGGCTCTAGTTGGGGAAATTTTGTCAATTGCAAAAAGAATTGAAGGGAGTAGAATCTAGAATCTCCAGTGTCTTCATGTGTACCATTGGGCTATGGAGTCATGTTACCCATAAATGAAAGGCATCAAAAAAGAAAACAAATAAAACAAAATAGAATGAAAACCTGTACAAATATACATATATATAGATGCAATGATCTGATACTTCAAGAGTTGATGTGTTTCAGATGCTGCCCATTATGAGGCAGAGAAAAGAGTGTGCCATCTTGATATTTCAGTAAAAATCTATTTTCACTAATGTGCTAATGAATTATAAATGGGTCTCTCTAAAGAAATTCAAACTTTCCATGCATCCCCTTTGGTTCTCTCCTTTTGTCCCACAGCAAGACTTGATCCCCAATCTAGAAATCATGATTTTTGGCCTTTTGGTCAAAGAGTTTCTTTACCAGACTTTGATGAGCAGCAATTTTGTCCACCACCATGGTTCTCTATTCCTCCAGCTTAGTCAAGCACATGATTCTTTTATCAAGAGAGATTTCATATGTCTGATCTTCAATTGCATTTGTCAATTTCAAGGCTAGCAATTCTAAGGTGATTGGTATCTCAGCATTGATACCATAAAGAAGTTGAAAAAGAGACATACCAATTGCCCTCTTTGGTGTGATTCTATCTGCCCATAGAGCATTAACCAATGCTTTGTGCCATGTCCTTTGATTGTCATCTGCTAGCTTCTTGATGATAGTTACCAGGTTCTTATTGCTAGATTCAGCTTGTCCATTCCCTTGTGGAAAATAATCAGAGGAGTGAGAGAGTATAATTCCATAATGGAAATAAAATTGTGTAATCTCTTGAGAGGTGAAACAAGTTGCATTGTCAGTAACAATTTTGATTGGAAATCCAAACCTAGAAATGATATTCTCTTTGAGGAAGTTACATACAACTTTTGAAGTAGCATGCTTAGTTGGGATTGCTTCTACCCACTTGGTGAAATAGTTAGTTGTTGTAAGGACATAATCATGTCCAGCACTTGAAGATGGGTTTATAGTCCCAATAAAATCAATCCTCCATTACTGAAAAGGTTCTTCTATGATCACTGGCTTGAGAGGCATAGCAGCTAACTTGGGTCTTCCAACAAATTGCTGACAAAGTTCACATTTCCTAACCCACTTATGTGCATCTTGGAAAAGAGTTGGCTAGTAATACCTAGCTTTTAGAATCTTGTGAGCAGTCACAGGAGCAAAAAAAATCCTCCACAGGCTAGATTATGGAAAGATTTCAAAAGCTGGCTTTGTTGCTCTTTGTCTACACAGTGAAGGAATACTCCATCTATGCTTCTCTTGTACAATCCGTTGTCCCAAAGGATAAAATTGGCAACTTTCAACTTGATAGTCCTCCTTTTTTTTGTAAAACATATGAGCAAGACATTCACCATAAGTAAGGAAATGAGTGATACCTGAATACCACTCATTTGTAGTGGAGACAAAAAGGACTATTGGAGTATCTTCCACTTCAGCTTCTTCATGTTGTGTATCTTCTGGCTTGTTGTCAATAATTAATTGGCATAGGCCTTTACCCCTAACTATATTTGTCAGTTTGATGTCTAGATCAAACTCTTAGATCTTTGCAATCCAATTACCTCTTTTTTTGCCAAACTCTTGCTGAGTTAATATAGACTTGACTGTAGTGTCAAGAACTAAGGCAGTAGTGTGTGAATTCAGAATATAGAAGCAAAAATGTTTGACTGCTTTCACCAATGCATAAGCATGCCTCTATACATTTGAATACTTCATCTCATGGGTTTTGAGAGGGCAACTCATGAAAGAGATAGGAGATTCCATACCTTCCTTGTCCTGTTGAACAAGAATTACTAAAATAGTGTGTTTAGATGCATAGCTGTATATGATGAAATCTTTGTTGTAATCTGGACAAACCAAGGTAGGGGCATGAGCAATGGTGGTCTTGATATCTTGAAATGCTAACTTGCCTTCTTTAGTCTAGCTAAAGATGGTCTTCCCTTTCATCATGTTCATAATGTGTCTAGTCTTCTCAGCAAATTAAGGGATGAATCTCTATAAGAAATTCACCTTTTTGAAGAAAGAATGAACAACATTTTTGCTTGTAGGCAAATTAAGCTCTTGAATAGACTTGACTCTATCTTAGTCAATCCTTATGCCTTCTTTTGACATAATGTGTATAAGGAGTTTCCCCTCTATTACTCCAAAAATAGACTTATTTGGGTTCAAGGAAATACCATTCTGGTGATAGCACTCCAACACTTGTTATAAGTGGCATACTTGATCAGATCGACACTTTGAAAGGACAGTCAAGTCATCAAGGTATACCACTATGAATTTACCAATCTCATCTTTGAAATCCAGATACATTGCTCTCTAAAAGGTAGCACCAACATTTATCAAGCCAAAAGGGATTCTTCTATATACAAATGTACCCCAAGGTGTGGTGAATGCAGTCTTGTGTTGGTTTGCTCCACCAGCTTCAACTTGATTATATCCTAAGAAGCCATCTAGCATTGATAACATCTCTAAACCTATCACTATTTGAAGCACTTGATCCATGATTGGTAAAGGATAATTATCTTTCAAAGATGCTTGATTCAGATTCTTGAAATCTACACAAATGCAAATTTTGCCATTCTTCTTCCTTATAGGCACTATGTTTGCAATCCATGTGGAATGATGGATTGGGAAGATGATTCTAGCATTTAACATTTTTTTATCTCAGAAAGAATAGTACCTAATATTTTTGGATTGTACTACCTAGATTTTTGCTTATAGGGCATTGAATCAGCCTTGAGAGGAATGTCATGACAGATTTCATTAGCTTTGAGAGACTTCAGGTCTTCATAAGAATATGCTAAGACATCCATGTATTGACGGAGCAAAGTGGTGAACTTGAATCTTTCTTCAGGAGTGTATCACTTACCAATGTTAACCATCTTGGGATTTTCTTTAGTGGTCATATTTACTTGATTGAATCCCTGAGAGAAACTTGAGTCTATTTGTTGTTGTTTAATGAATCTATCATGCTTGTCAAATAGCTTCTCAAGAGAAACTAGGCCTTTGGGAATTTTGTTTCTTTTCGGCTATAAGAATTCTTCATTTATATTTGAATTAGATTCAGAGGCTGATTCATACTTCTGAGGTTCACTACCTTTAAAATGCAGTTGTTCAAAATTGTCTTTTCATTCTAGGAAGGCAATGATTTGATGGTCATCATTGAATACTTGCCAATGATCAGCATTGTCAAGAACACTTGGTCTATAGACCAGATCAATAGTATACCTGTCTTCTTTGAAATTTGAATGAGGAACTAAGAGAGTATTTGAAACAACAAGTGCATCGGCTCTGTCATTAGACTCTCTGGGTATGTCAAAAATGTTGAAAGCATCAAAGCTTTTAATTTGGTCCCAAACCAAGTTGCAGTAGTGGCGTAATCTTTCATTCTTGGTTTGGTAAATATTTCTTACTTGACAAACCACTAATTTAGTATCCCCTTTGGCATGAAGAAACTTGATGCCTTTTTCTTGAACAACCTTCATTCCAAGCAGTAGAGATTCATATTCAGTTGTATTGTTAGTGTTGCTAAACTGTAATTTATAAGATGAAGGAAACATATCTCCTTGAGGAGATATCAACACAATCCCAGCTCTTGAACTAGTAGAGGAATAGCTACCATCAAATTCCAAAGTCCATATCTCATCTGATACTAATTTTTCTTTAGACTTTCCTTCATCAGAGATGGAGGATCCTTTTTCATCTGTATTGCAGCCTACTAGTTCTTCTGATGTTCTAGTTAAACTAATTTTGGAGTTAACCCTTTCAATAATTATATCAGATGTTTCATGCACTTCATCTATAAATATAAAATAGTTACCCATACCTGTAGATTCAAAAAAAAATTGAGCTTCAAGGGTTGATGTTTGGGTGACCACATATTTTGCCTCTTTTTTAGGGAACAACCTCTTCATTATGCCTTGTATAGGGATCCTTACCTCAGATAGATCCATGATTAGTTATCCTCCCATGTCCTTGCAAAAATTTCATCCAAGCAAAATGCCATAGGATGCTGGAATGTCAGCCACCAAGACAGTCATCTTGATTCTCTTGTCTAGAAAGGCTGCAAATGCAAATTGGGCATCTTTGATTTGCCCCAGCAATGGTACTTGCTTATTCTCCATAGAGAAACATCTCCCAAATGTCTTGGTTAGTGTGAGACCAAGAGACTCAGCTACTTTAGTAGGCATGACATTGTCACATGTGCCTAAGTCTATAATATAGTTACTCAGCTTGTGGCTATTAATTAACAGGGAAACATAGAAAGGTTCTATTTTTCCATGAGTAGTTGGGGGAGTAATGACAAGATTATTCACAATAGGCATGTTATTTAGAGAATTATGAGTTATCTTTTTAGCTTTTTGTCCTACAGAGACGGTTTGGTTCTTAACATATTGGACCAACTTATTCAATTGATCAGGATTGAACTATAAATATTTGAACTCAGACATTTACATTTTTGTCTTTTTGACATTGTTGATTATGTCAAATGGCTGAATTAAGCTAGGTACAGAGAAAGGTACTTCAACCTTCTAAGTTTTAAGAGGGATGGTAGGTGGGCTAGTTTGTGAATTTGAAGTAGAAGGGGAAGGCAAAATTGATGTATTTAGCTTTTGGGTGATCACCAGATCTTTTGACTGAAAAGGCAGAGTGGCTCCACGCTTAGTAATTGTGATTGTTGGTTGAGGTTGTTCCTCTGTCTTCTTTTTATCAGCTTGCTAGACTGATTGGTTTTTGGACCTTTTAAACACTGTATATGATCCATCAAAAGCTTCTCCTTTGCTTTTGGGTTCATCCTAGTAGTTCAAGAAACCAATGTGGGAGTTGCTAGCTGATTCTTCTTGATTTTCTTCAAAGAGATCAGCATCATTTTCTTGATTCAATTTAGGCTGGAAAGAGAACTTTGATTCTACTTCAAGATATCTCATTGCTGAATTGGTTGGAGGAGCTTCCAGGGCAAGTTTCCCTTGTGGGGGGGGAAGGTGATTCTATTGCCCTTGATTCTTAGCAGCATTGCCCTGATATGACTGATTTGGGAATGTCCTTTTGTATGAAGGAGCAAAAGACATTCCTTGAGGCATTTACTTTTTGAGAGCAAGCAACTCATTTGCCAATTTCTGCACCATTGGATTTGTGTTGCTTGTAGATGAATAAAGATATCATGACACAAAGTCTGAAAAATCTCTTGCTTTCTTATTCCAATAACAAAATATGATCAACAATCTGAGCTCAAAGTCTCAATAATGCCTTTCAATTTGGGTAGAGTTTCATTTTGATTGTCAAAAAGAGATCCATTTACAATAAAAGAGAGTCCCTTATATAGCCTCTTCAAGAAGGACTCAGGAACAGTAACACATCATGTTGCATTGAAAACTGTTAGGAAGATAGGTTGGAAATTAGGGGCATCTACCCATTTTTTTTTCTCAATGCAGAGAAACAAGTCATGATATTGAAAGTTTGCAACTTTTAATGTCCACCTGGTGATCAGATCCTTCCTCATCATTCCTCCCTTTCTGGTTAATTGAATTAGGTCCTAGATTTAATTTGCTATTTTGTTCCTTCCTCGCTTTCTATTGGTCTTGGCCTTAAAGCCTGTGAATGCATTCAAGTCTATAGATTACAAGGATTAATGGCTATTTTATGAGCTTTGAAATTGATGTTTGCACACCCATCAATATGTTTTCAATAGCTAGTTCATTGTCTTGAATTTGAAGTCTTCAGACACGTCACCCCTTGGACCTTCTTCGACTTTTCTATTTGGCACTTTCCCAGAAAGAACCTACCCTTTTGGGCCTTAATAAATGATCTAATTTGGGTTAGCAAGAGTCCCCCACAAGGGTATCTACCCTTCAGGTAGTCTTTGGATGGCCTTCAGGCTTCGGCAGTCTCTCATGGACATTTCTTGTAGACAATTCCCGTGAGCATTTTCCCCAGTCTTTCTCCACAGGCATTTTCCCTAGGCTTTCTCTGTGGACAAATTCCTGTAGACAAAAAGTCCATGAACAAATTCCCATAGACAAAAGTCTATAGACATTTCTCGTGAACAAAAAGTCTACAGAATTGTTCGATCACTTGCCTTTGCTTCTTTGGAAATTTCTTCTAGCTTTCTGCCTGCAGCTACTTTCCTGAATTCCTTCAAACTTTTTGTTTGAAGGAATTCCTTTAGACAAAAATTATAAAGTAATTATGCCTTTGTCTACCTTAGTCTTTTTTGAATTCTTTAAACAAAAATCTAAAAGAATTACCTTTGTGGCCTTATTTGAAAATGACCCTTTTGAAGGGTGTTTTTATTGACCAAGTGCCCTCTGCAAGGGCACTTATCCTTCAAGAGGCTCTTTTAACTTTTACATTGAATCATTCCTTTGAACCATTTGAGTGAACCACTTGGTTGAACCAAGCCATTGAACCATTTGATTGAACCAAACATTGAACCAATCTATTGAACCACTCCGTTGACCTGCTTAGTTGAACCAAGTCAATGAACCGCTCTGTTGAACCACTTCATTGAACCAAGGCAATGAACCAGCTGATGATAAATTAAAATCATTGAACCACTTGGTTAAACCAAATGTTGAACCAATCTGTTGAACCAAGCTTTGAACCAAAATGGTTCAAGCTGATGGTTCAAGCCAATGAACCAAATGAATGAACTGAAGCATTGAACCAACCATTGAACCAAGCTTTGGTTCAATGGTTCAAACTAAGCCTTTAAACCAACTAACAAACCATTTGATTGAACCAAAGGATGAACCAAAGCATTGAAACAAAGCAGATGAACCAACTAAGTGAAATAAAGCATTGAACCGCTTGATTAAACCCACCTTTAAACCATTTGTTTGAACCCTTCTTTGAACCAAAAGATGTTGAACCAACCGTTGAACCAAGCTTTGGTTCAACAATTCAAACAAAGCCTTGAACGGAATCACTAAACCATTTGATTAAAAAAAAGTGATGAACTTTGTTGATTGAACTTTGCAGTTGTGTTGAGAGCTTTTGAACCTATTGAACCAAATTCATTGAACCTACTGCTAATGCTTCCCGATGGACATTTTTGATTGAACCAAGGCACTGAACCAATCTCGAAAATGACTAAGTATTGTAAATTGATTATTTTGATTGAACTTGCCTGTAGAAGCCTTTTAACTAGTTGAAATGAACCTGCTTGCAAAGTTCATAGATTCTTGAGAAGTTTAAAAAATGAAGAATTTGAAAGCCCAAGACAAATTTCAGAAAGGGAAGAGATAATTTTGGTCTGAAGGACCAAAATAGTTCAAATGTTGTCCTAAAAATGAGTGATATTTTTAGGGAACAACAACTCTTACACTTGATCTTTTATCAAAGGAATTATTCATGAGTACTTGGTGGTGCTCCATGGCCTTTTGTGCATTGTCTCTTCCTTCTTGTAGCTATATTAGTTCTATCAATCTAACGTCCATTGGAGTATTTTCAAGTAGTTCTAGCTACTATGCAAGTTCTATAATAGGGATTTCTTAAGATATGGATAACCTAGCTTATTTCTCATAAACAAGCACAAAGAGAAAATTACCAATTGATCTCTTAGGAGTAATTATATCAGCCCATAAGGCTATCTTCAACTTGTTGTGCCATACTCTTTGATTATTCTCCAATGTCCTCTTGATGATCGTAATGAGATTCTTATTAGTAGATTCAGCCAATCCATTGCCTTGAGGGTAATAATTGGATGAGGTACTCAATTAAACTCCATTCATATTTACCCAATCAATTTTTTTATCACTTATGAAATCAAGTGCATTATCAGAAATGATAACATGGGGAACTCCAAACCTTGTTATAATGTTCTCATAAAACTCCAAGATAGCATTTTCACTTGCCTCCTTTAATTCAACAACCTCTACTCACCTTGTGAAGTAGTCAGTAAAAGTCAATATCCATTTGTGTCTAGAACTTGATTAAGGGTTGATCACACTGATGAAATAAAGGCCCCATTACATGAAAGGCTAGTCTACTTGGATAGGATTCAATAGAAGGGCTGAAAATTTATGTTTTCCTAAAAAGAAGGCACATTGAGGACACATCTTAGCCCAATGTTAACAATCCTTAAAAATATTAGGCCAATAGTAACCAGCTCTCATTATCTTTACATATATCATCTTAGGAGAGAAATGACCTCCATCTACACCATTATGAAACTTTTCCAATAACATATTAAATAAATCACTATTAACACACCTCAACATCACACCCTTCACATCTTTCCTAAAGAGAACACCATTTACAAGATAATAGGGAATGGTCTACAACCTAAAATATCTCTTTTGAGACTTGTTCAAGCCATTGGGACACACACCATTTTGAAGAAAACTAATGATGTTTTGTGTCTAATTTTGAACTTGTATGTGATCAACTGGTTGGGGATGAACTTGGTTGATCAAGACTTCCTCTTTTGGATCTTAAAAATATGAAGCTAAATGCTCACATAACCCTTTTCTTCTTACCAAGTTCATCAACTTAATATCCACATCATACTCTATTACTTTGGTAAACCACCCATCTCACTTTTCATTAAAGTCTTTACTTAGGAGAAACTCCTTGGTGCTAGGATGAGAAACCATGACATGTATCTTGTTGTTTGAAACCATGTGTCTAAATTTTTTCAATCCTCTTATCATTGTTTGAGCTTTCTTCTCAACAAATATATAATTGATCTCATAATATTCTAATCCTTGGATAAAGAATGCAATTAATTGCTCTACCTCTTCATCATTATTTGGCATAAACATAGCTAAGATTGTATTAAGGTTATAAAAGGTATAGATAATGAAAATTTTGTCAAAGTTTGGGTTTAAGAGAGTAGGGGACTTTTCAATTGCTTGTTTGGCTGCCTCAAAACTACTCTTACCTTCCTTTGTCCAAGTAAAAGCTTGGTTCTTCTTGAGAATGGTTCTGATAGGCTTTACCATAGTTGAAAAGCCTAGAATAAACCTTCTTACAAAGTTTATTTTCCCCAAGAAACTTTGAAGTCCTTTCTTGTTTTGAGACAAAGACAAGCCTAATATAGCCTCAATCCTCTCAGGATCAATAGACAAGCCTTCTTTTGAAATAATATGGCCAATAAATTACCTCCATGGACAAAAAAGATGCACTTTTTTGGATTAAGGGATATTCCATACTCCCTACATTTCTCAAACACCTTCCTTAGATGTTTTATATGATCAGTAGCATTCTTTGAAAAAATAGTTATATAATCAAGGTACACAAGTAGAAACTTATTGATCAAACCTTTAAAATCCATGTCCATTGACCTTTGAAATGTATCTCCAGCATTGGATAAACCAAAAGGCATCTTCCTATAGGAAAAGGTCCCCAATTTTATAGTGAAGGCTATCTTGAATTGATACTCTTCATTCACCAGTATTTGATTGTAACCTGAATAACCATCAAGAAGTGAGAAGCATTGAGAACATGAAACAACTTGTAGAATTTGTTCCATGGAAGGTAGTGGATAATGATCCTTGAGAGACACTCTATTAAGGTATTAAAAATCCACAAAAATTCTAATCTCTCCATTATTCTTTTGGATAGCTATAAGATTAGCCACCCAAGTTGAGTGTTTGATAGGAAAGATAATCCTAGACTTAATCAACTTGGTCAGCTCTTTCTTCATAAGGTCCTCTATCTTGGGATTGATAGGCATTTATTTTTTCCTAACTAGTTTAACTCCATGTTCTAACTCTATGGTGTGATGAGCTAGACTTGGATCAAACCCTTTCAAATCTTTATATTCCCAAGGAAATATGTCATGGAACTCTTTGCATAAATTAATAAAGGCTTGCCTCTCAGATAGAGATCATATCTTACCAATTTTTAAAAGCTTATCCTTATAAATCATGAATCTCTCATAGTTTTCTGCTTTTGTTCATCTTCATTGAAAACACTCTCAAAATTAATCAGCCCCTTAGGTATCTTGTTTTTCTTCAGTTGAATAACTTGTTATTCATATTGATCATGCAGTCTCTTTTGGATCCTCAAGGAGAATCTTGCCTCATTTTATAATAAGTTTGTAATGTGTTCACCACTTTTAAACACCTAATATGACACTTCATTATCTATAATAGAAGGCCTCACAATGACCTTGATTTGATATTGATCTTTATCCTTTCCTAAATTGGCAACTGCATCAAATTGTGTTCATATGGTAGCCAATCTATCAACATGTTTATTTAAATACCTTGGTATGGGTTATAAATTGAAGGCATCAAAGTATTCAAGTAGGTTCAATACCCTATGATTATAGTATTTAAGAAATGTATTCTTGGATGTATCTTGATTTATCACTTGGTGGATAACAACTCACTATCCCCATAAACCTTCAAATTCTTGATCCCTCTCTTGTTTGCCCATTGGAAGCCATGAACTAGGCCTTCATATTCTACCACATTGCAGGTGCAGCTAAAGTAGAATCTGTTTGAGTAGTATTGATTATTTGATGGATAAAATAACAAAACACCAGACCCTACACCTACTTTTATTCTTGAGCCATCAAAAAACATTTCCCAAATCCCTTCAAGTTCATGATCTTCATTAGTGACTGAAGGGATTGAAACATCATTTTCATGCATACAATAAACTCCCAAATCAGTATATTTTATGAATTTATATGGATAAAATCCATGTATTTTAGTGTTTTAATTAACAAGGAAAACATTATAAATACCTTCAAGGGGGTAGGATGCTTCACCATCCATGACACCTTTTTCTTTACTAATTAAACAATTCTGATTTGAACTTGTCTCCATATATGGCTCAATATGAAACCTTGTTAAGGGTTGTGTCCTTAGTCACTTTGGTTTTATATCTTGTTTTAAAATATAAAAAATACCAATTAGTATAAAGGTACCCTCCTATCTTATTTATGAAGTCTCTTGACAAGCAAATAGCAAAATGATCTGGAAGGTCTACCACCACAACATCTTGTATAATAGGGAAATTTAGGCAATCATGCAAAAAGACTTTCAGACCTTTGACCAATCCCACTATATTTTTTGGATTCCCATCAAGCTTAAACACACATTTATTATGTGTTTCATACTTGAATCTTGATTTATCATCCACCACCTTAGGCATGACAATGGTACTAGCTCCACTATCTACAATACAATTGTGAACCAACTTGTCTCCCATAATGAGTGTGAGGTAGAAGGGTGGAGGATTTTCAGATTTTGTGGAGGGATCTAAGACATGACTTGGAGTATTGGTAAGGGATACACTATTGTGTTTTGAAGTTTTGGGGGATACATGAATGCTCGTGAGTTGTTCTTGTAAGAGTTCCTTTTAACCAGGCATATGCAAGACTTCTCAAAGAGATATGATTGTCTTGGTATTATTCAAAGAATAAAAAATGTTTAGAGGTGAATTATTCACCTTTTATTTAATTCTTGAAGGTATTGAGGGTTCTAAACCTATTGAATTATAGGCTTGATAACCCTACTTATATTCTAACTATTGAGGAGCCTGACTAGTAGTAGGTATTGCACTAGCATTCACACTTTGTGGCCTTGGAGAGGCATCACTTGGAGTCACATGTACTCTTATAAAATATCCCAAATATCTCTTCTTATATCTTGTGTTTCATTCAATTTATGTGCTTTGATTCAACACATAATCATCCTTAACTTAAAATTTCATCATACCTACACTCTAGCTACTACCTTCTCCATGAATATCCCTTTGCATGAGATTCATTTCTTCTAATTTCACATAAGGATTCAATTATTATTGTTCCACCAAATCTTGGCCATATTCTCCACCATCATGTATAAACTGACCTTAAGGGTGTCCCCATTGGTCCAAATGATCCTCCTCTTGGACCAAGTTAGCATGCACTAAAATAATAGCATTCATGGAAGGAGTAGAATTAGGATTATAGGCATTGGGATACCTATTTAAACCTTGTTGACCTTGTCCTCTTCCTTGATATTTTTATTAGGGTGGAGCTCTATATCCTTGTTGAAGATAATATTGAGGGTTAGGTGGAGTACTTGCCTAGAATTGAGCTTGCTTGAGTTGAGTGTGTAATGTCTAAATTTCCTCATCTTTGTCCATAGAATTGTCTACCTTCTTGGGAAAGGTTCTCAAATTTACATTGACATTAGGAACTTGTGCTATGCTTGGAGCTTCAACCAAACTATGAGATAAAAAAGGCATGTAAACTCTTGGAGGTATCTTTCTAGATTGTATCAAGATATTATTATATTTAATAGCTATCTCATATGTGTCTGGTAGAGCAGATCCTCCCATTGACTACAACATTACTACCACATCAATACCGATAGCCTTGAGATAAGTGGGAAACACAAAGCTAGGAGGAGGTCTCATGATAGGTGGTAACCTATGCCATGTCCTTTGAAATATTTTATTAAAATCTCCCATAGATTTATTAGGACCTCTCTTTATCGCATTCAACTAGTGTATTAGTGAAGTATGGTCACTCTTATTCTCAAACCTAGTTACCAAAAATTCTTTAAATCCATCCCAACTTGTAATGCAACCACCTTCCAAAGTCCTATACTAGTCAAGTGCCTTACCTCCTAGAGACATGGCAAGAAATATAATAGTTATGTTGGCTCGGGTGACATTATAAAAGTTACAAAAAAATTTAAATGTCCTTAATATGCTTATATTAGGTAATAATACCCTCTCCATTGAAATTGGGGAGATTCTTGGTAGCATTTGGAGAAATAGGGTCGTATGTAAGAAGGTCAATTGGATTTTGGGTGTTGAAGGTTAGGAAAGGTTGCTACCTATCCATTTATCTTATTTCCTTTTTATATCCTATCTCTTTAACTTATTCTTCTTCTTCTTCTTCAAAACATCCTTATCTAGGATCTCTAAGCATTAAGAATGGTTCAGAGTGTTGTTTTTCAAGAAGGATTTCAACTAGAGAGGTTTGATAAAAAATAATAGATGACCTAGTGAGGACCATGAAATATAACATGGGAAAATTGATATACAACTAGATATTTGCACCTTTTAGAGTCACCAAATTTTGTATTAAGAATATTTATATAACCTTAGTCTTGTCAAGACCAGCATTCACCTTGACATGTAAATAATTAGGACCAGTTATCCCACTGGGTGTGCCAAGACTATTGTCTCCAAATCTTGCACCCTAGAAGAGAGTGTTCAAGTCTCTTCTAGATTTGGGAAACATTAGAACATTTCTAGGCATGTGGGTATGCTTATAGAGCAAATTAACCTCTAGATTAAAGGGCTAGTTCCCCAAATGTATCTCTACAAAATAAACTTTGTCTGAACAAATTTGATTTAAACAAAAAGAGTTAGAAATTACACAAAAGGAAACATACTCTAAGATTGGTGATGCACCAAGATTATCTTCCATGTGAATATCATATTCTAATGCACAATACAACAAAATGCACAAACCATTTTCAATTTCTAAGGGGTTCTAACACAAGTATTTTAGTATAGAGGTGAGATATATAAAATGACACAAGGAAAAGGAACTAAAAGGCAAATTTCACATTCCAATAATAGTTATACACTTACAACAATTCAACACACTTGAGAACACTCTATATGACCTATTAGACTAAGAAATGTTGCTTAGGCATGAAGGATAAAGGACAGAAGGATGGAAAATCATCACTTGCTATCACTATACATCATTTACATACTCATACAATTATTTAAAACTAGAAAGAAAAGACTTATACTAATGCTTACAGGCAAAATATAACATCAATCTAGCAGGGCTTCACCATATAGTATGTGGTTATTTTTACACTATCCCAAGGGCTACATTTATAATAGAAAGGAAGAGAGAGGAGGAGGCCTTTGATACCAAAAGGAGGAATCAATATATTAGAAGTCTCCATCTTTAGCAGTAACTATCTTTGTAAATGATGCTCATTTTGGCCATTTTATTGATCCATATCATTTGAATGGTTACATAGTTATCCTGCTCTCTTAAAGATGCTTCCCCAATAGTTATACCAGTGGAAGATATTTTAAAATGGCATAAATGTGGTTATGACAAATGAGTCCACTTATTTTGGATTTTTTTTATACTAACAACTTCTCATCAGCTTGTTGAGGTGTGTAACAGTGTGGGGAAGATCTCTTTTCCTTCTATTGGCCTTGGAGAGACATCTCTTAGAGTCTACATGCATGATTTCAAGGCATTTATCAATCGATTAGCTCCATTTGTATATCCACAACATCCCTTGAAAGCTCACCCTAGCTCAACCTTAGTCAAATGTTCAAATCTTACAACTCCCTTTAGTTGATTATTCCTTTGATTGTTCATAAAAAAATGACTCGAATCTTGATTTGATCAATGGTGAGATGAACCCTTGAATCTACTTTGGTGGATGAAGAATGTGAGCCCTTGGATCTTTGAGTGTTTGAGTGAGGACCATCAATCTACCTAGGACCCACTATTTAAATGCCAATAGCTAGCTCATCACCTTGAAGTTGACATCCATATAATCATCATTCTACTTGGAGCATTCCTTTGGGGCATTTTATTGGACAATTTTTCCATGGACCCTTTTCTTTTTTCCATTCAGAAAGCTTGAACATGCCCTTCAACAATCTTGACATGGACACTTCCTGAGAAAAAACCTATTGTCATCAAATTATACACCCTAGGATATTCTATGCAGCTCCTTAAATTATGCAACATTGAATCATCCCTCAAGTTTGTGGAAACTTGTAAGAGAGATGAGTCTCAAGGATTGAAAAGGGATAACTCCCTAGATATGACTTGATGTGCTTATGCTACTAAAACTACCTAACATGGGTGAAAAGGAAGAGAAAGATACATAAAACAAACCTAAACTAGGAAGTGATACACTAAGAGTTACTTTCATTCATACACTTGGGATTTGTATAATGAACTAAGATAATAAAACTATTCTCACACCATTAATGGATCTCCCTAGCATGAGTGTTTCTCATGAAGGCGAATAAAAACTAAAAAATGAAAGTAAGTGAAGGGAAGGTCAAATATGACAAGACCAAACTCATACACACTTCAAAATTATATTTTAATAGCATACACTTAATGAAACATATTAAGATATAATTCATTTGAAACAACACATTCAAGGATTGTATGAAACAAAATGAACTCAATCTATACTTGACTTTCAAGATGGATCACTTTAACACATAGTGTAAATAGACTTAGAGTATAACCAACTTACTTCTCATTATCTAAAGTACAAATAAAGGTACAATTTTGGTATGGATTCACCATACCAAGAGTTCAAATCCTTTCAATATCAAAAATGGCTTAAATATATAGAACTTGGAGGAAGAGAGAGAAAAGATAATTTGAAAAGGCATAAAGGACATGTGTCACCAACTGAATATTAGTTACAATTGCATATGGAAGATATGTGGGTCGAGATATTCCATGTCATAGGTCTATACCTATCTAAAACAAGTCATAAATATAGTGAAAAGTGGCATAAAACTTGTAAGTTTGGCATAATAAATTGCCTATATGATTTGCCTTCCAAAAATACCCTTATCCCTACATACGGTTAGTTATAATGATTTTTCTAATCAATAAGGGTTAAAAATAAGTCCCCACATTCATTGCATTGATCCCTAACCATCCTTATTCATGTGGAAATGTAAAATCATCACTAGCAGTTTCAAAAGGGCTCTATTCCATGCACCTTCTCCACCTGGCATTCAAAACTCCTCAATTTTCATAACTGATCCATGCACAAGAGGACATGACACTTTTAAAAGGCTCCCATACCATTAATTTCAAGAAAAACCCTTTAAAAGGTCCCTCTAATTGATTTTCACCAATTTTCCAAGTGTTCACTAGTCTGGGTCACAGGATTAGCTAAAATTGAGAGTCTGTTGGGACACTTAAATTTTTATTCATGATATTAAATGAAATTTTGGAGTTAGATAAATTTTAAATATTCCTTCCAAAGTTTTTTCATCTTATAACTCCATTTTTAGCTTGCATACCTCTCAAAATGGCTAAAACAAGCCCTATTTTCCTCTTATCCATATAATTCCATACAAAAAAACTATGTGTGGGATCTTCTAATATTCCTCTACAACTTCTATGTGGTTTAATGGCCATCCCATTTCATTTGGATGCTTAAAATTCTCTATCTCTCCAATCAGGTCAGTATGAGGGTTTTGTAAGCGTTTTGAGTGACTTGGACTCTTACCCTTTGTTCATAAAGGTTAGACATTGAACCTCCCTTGAAATTCAATTGAGGTATCCTCAAGGATCCTCCCTAACATACCCAAATTTATCAATGTCCCATTAAAAAAATGGTGGGAGGTATGAGTGTCTAAAGCTAACCTTCAAATGGTTTTCATGCCTCTCGTGAGGGTCTAAGTATGTCTAGAGTTGGATATGGATTCCTGTGGAGTTTATCATCCAATTAAAATATTCCTTACCTCTTAAATTAACCTACCAGCATGTTCAAATCATTTTTAGAGATCAACAAGAGCCAAAAATGGAAGTTACCCCTATGTTAGAATAAGAGTTATGCCTTACCAATAGGCCTATTTGTACTTTGTGAACCATAAGATGATAATTATAACCATAATTTCATTATAATAGCATGAAAATATCATATTTACCCTTTTATGCATCACACATAACATTAGAGTACTTGGATAAGGCTATAACATGAAGTGACATCTCATTTGGGGTGGGTTTTGCATGTTTTCTCATTAGGTCTACCTATAGACCTCCTTGTTTGGATCATTTTATTGGAAACCCAACCTTATATTTTGGTTCCTCATGTCCCTATATATTTTTTTCAATTATAAAAAATTAATCAATTGAGTACACTGACTTATGGTTCACTATCTAACTCCTTTTCCAAAAATTGCCATTCTCTTGCATGAGAGGACTTACCTAGCTCTGAGATAAAATAAATGGTATTAGGCCTAATTTTATAGGAAATTTTAGTTTTTTTTTATCTCAATTAGGTTTATATGATCACTTTTACCAAATGGTTTCATCATATTCCAAGTGTAAGTGGTCAAACCAACTCAACTTTGCCAAAAAAGGGGTCAAAACCCTATTTCCTACATGTTTTCACCCAAACCTCCTTGTGAATGCTCCTTCCTTCCTTCATTAACACCTAAAATTTACTTATACATTCTCCTCACCTTCATTTAATTCTTATATAACTTAAGGATCCACCAAAAATATCTTTTAAGTGAAATCCTATACTCGCCTCTTGAACCAAAACCTCTCTTAGCCTGACTGTATGATCTGAGGCCACTTTGATAATAGGGAAAGGTATTAAATTGTTTTAGGACAAGTTTTTAATTTAATTTAATTCATTTTATCATGATGATAATATCACATTGTTTTAAACTTCCCATTTTTTGGCTAAGGTACCTCAACCTTCAACACATACCTCTCACATTAGGGCCCTACCTATTTACAATAGTGAACAGGGGTGTTATTGTTTATATTCCTCTTTAAAGATATTATAAAGATGAAAATAACTTATATATATTAATTTACACAAATTCACATTCCAATTTTAAACATTCCACAAACCTATCATCTTGACACTTCTTTTCTTGCCAATTTTCTCACTGTCTTTTGGACTGAGATAGTCTACCTGTAGGTGGCTTTAGGGTGTCAATGGGAATGAAAATAGTCTTTTATTGATGATATAGAAACTAATTTAGATACCCAAATAATTATTTTTTTCATTTATATCTCCTTAACCTAAAATTTCTCTCAACACTCCTCCAAAGTCATCATCTCATTCCACTGTTAGCTTCAGTTGTAGGTGACTATGTTTCTTCATCCATTTAGGCCTGTAGGTTATTTTTAGGTGAATATAGAATTATTCATGATTATTTGTGATATATGAGTGTATTTTTTTCATTAAAAAATTTACCCAATATTTCTCAAGGTCATGACTATTTCACATACTTTGCTCTTTCTACCTGTGGATGCTCATCACAGTCCTATGTACAGACAAAGAACATTCATTTGGGCTAAGACATTGAATGTATCTCCCTCTCATGCCATCTTGGCTTATAAAAACTCCTTGAACTCATTGTAATAATTCCAATTTTTTGTCACAACCTAAAACACCATAATGGAGAGCAAGGCAACTTTTTGGTCACTGTCCTGTAGACAACACTAATTAGTTTTAGTGTGTTTCTAGACATCTTTAAGGGTCTCAATCACCATCTTCCTCTTATCATTTTGGCTTAAAATTTTGTGAGTTTATTACTTGGTATAGTTAATATATCTCCACCCAATTTTAGGACTCAAATCCTCTTATATGTGCACTTTTAGAGTCCTAAAAAAAACATTCATGCCTCTATTTGATCATTTTAGAGCAAGAAGGCCTAAAACACAATCCAACTTCCAATTTAATGTTTTGCCACCTTTCTTGTCAACTAAGATAATCAATAGGTTTTTCTAGGAATTATCTATGGAAAATAACCTCAAAATGGATTGATCATCCCATTGGAACACCTCTAGAAGAGCTATCTATGGCATTAGTTGTAGATGACATTCTCCTTTCACAAGCATAACTGAGACTTTTCTCCACATTTGCTAGTTTGTGGCACATATATGCCTTCTCCCAAAACTTAAATACATATTATTAGTCCCAAAAGGTTAAGGACCATGTCAAACCTTCAATCTTGCATTGATGATGTCAGCATGTTCCTGTAGATGGAGTTTTATGACTACTCTATGCAAGGAGAAAATGAGGGAGCAAGAAAATGCAAGAAAAAGGCCTTCCAAGCACCACAAGACAAATGTAAATTATTTAATACCCAACAAACATCAGGAGCCCCACCAAAACAATATCAAAACACCATATCCAACATGAAGAGATCATTTTCAAAGCAATTGAGCTTACTATGAATGCAAAATAGGTATTTCACATGCCTAGAAGAGGTTTTATCACAAAATTGAACTCTCCAAGACAATAAAGATCATGTAAAAATATTTAAAATAATTTATAAACACTTGAAATAGATAAACCCATCAATCCAAATCAAGAAAATTTGAAACAAGCTCAAAAGGAGACCCCCTCATGGTTGAACATGCATAAAAAGTTGCCTGAGATCAAATTGATTTTTCATGAAGGAGGATACACCAATATGATATTTATTATTATTTAAATGAATTTCACTCAGATAACTATCCACTTATAGAAGCATTCCTCATGACTCCACCTATACAGCCCATAGTGAGTGCATGAACTTGCCCTTCCTTAGCTTGCCAAGTGAAAATGAAGAGAAATGAGTTGTAGTTGAAGTTTTTAATGAAATGTTTTAAATAAAAATGTTTAAATTACCTATTTGTAGGTTAATAGTCACACCACCATGTTTTCCAAGTGGCACACTTCCCAAAGAGTCATACAAGTGTCTTTTTCTCACTCTTTGATCAAGAAAACTACCATTTTATGAACAACCTACCATTTATTCAATTATTTAAAATTCATAAAGAATTATAAAGACAAATTATGGATTAAATAAACATTTTTAACTTGTAAAAATCCCAAGAGACCCATACAAAGCATTAAATGCACTTAAAATGGCCTCTAAATGACTCAAAAATGATAAATAGACCTAGGGACTCATAATCAAAGGTATCATAACATGAAATAACATTAATTTACCCTTGAAACACCTTATAACATCCATTTAAACCCCTATAGACCCAAAAACTTAAGTTTTTTCCTATAGGTGCCCTAGTTTGACTAAAAAGTCAAACTTGGTCAACAAGTTGGTGACTTTGGGGGTAGTATGCCTGTTATACTAACTAGACCAGTAACCTTATTAGTAAATTGGGTTTATTATTAATTTAAGGACTGAAACAAACAAGGAGGCTTGACCATTGATCAAAACAATGGGTTACTACCACAACCACACAAAGGGAAAGGACACACACAACAAGAAGACAAACACACAAGACACACATGTGCATAAGCACTTAAGAAACATAAGACAAACTAAAAAAATCATACTCAAACACTAAAAAACCTGATATGAACACTACCTCTTGGATCAAATGGTTAGCTTGAAACCTCCTCTACATCATGGCATAGAGGGATGAATGAGGCATGTAACCTCTTGTTCTTTGGCATCAATGTCTCTATCTTATTTATGGTGCTCAATAAGAAACAAGCAGCTCCAAATAGATTAATCATATATATTAACTTCTCTTTTAGCTCAACAAATTAAATTTTCTCATAAGTTTCTTCAACTTTGACCTTTAATGATGATACAACAAGGCTTGCATTCTTGTTTTCCATGATATTCTCAATGAGATTAAGTTTCTCTTCTTGACATATGAGGTCATCAAGCTAATACTCTTCATCTTATAATGCATTTAAGGGTGGTTAAAAATTAGATAGAGACATGGAATCATCTCCAAGAACTATGTATTCTACCTTGGTTTCATGAGACTCTTTCAAGATTGTAACTTCTTAAGGAGTGACCTGACCTTCATTCTTGATAGTGCACTCCATTTCATGCTTGAGATGGTCATCTACAACTTCATGATCATACATGGAGTCTTCTTTCTCTTGGTTAAATAAGGGTGGGTTATGCTTGATAGCCCCAAGTGGAGTTCTGATGATAAATTCTTCTTCCTCATCACTTGTGTCATCTTCTTGATCTATTACAAACTGAATTTGTTCCTCCTTTGATGTTTCCCTTAAAAGAGTTTGTTCTTCAAGGAGAGGGATGGTGGAAGATAGATATATAGGTTTATGGGTTGGGGATGGAGTGTGGTGGTCATGGAGATGGGTGAAACCTCTTGAATGGGCTCCTGAGGGAGAGGTAAGATAGGATGATAAATAGGAAGGAGATCTTCTTCATATAAGCTTTCATCATCCTCCTCATCTTCTTGATGCTCATCATATATTTTTTAAGATTATTTTATAGCTGAAACTTGTTTCATAGCCTATTGGGTTTCCCATCTCTCTAACCTATCAATCCACCATTGAAAATTTTTTCTTGCCATAGGCAATCCTTCATTAATGGTATATTGATTCTCTTCTTCAACATGCCCCCACATGTCCATCAATAATGTAACTAAAACCCTTAACCAATCCACAAGACCACCAAGATTGTCATCACAACACTTATCTAGTACACTCATATTCTTTTCCAATTCTAGAAACTTTGGCATAACTTCCCACACATTTTGAGAATGAGAGGTGTAGTAAGCTTGGACAAAGTGACTGGATTGTTTAACTTCTTCAAGAAAGGTTTTGAAAGCTTCATATTTTTCCTCCCAAATAATGGTGTTTCTTGACTCATCATAATAAGGCTGAGAGGAATATGGGTCATATGGTTGGTCAACAATAGCATACTCATTTATAAAGGAACTAGGTTGACCATAGGACTACCATTACTCATAATGAGGATGGTATTATTGAAAGGGATATTAAGAAGGGTATAAAGGGTTATGAAAAGGTTGATATGGAGGTGTATGGTAAGGATTATCCTCATATTCATCCATATTAACTTAATAAGTCATATGAAAAGACAAGAATTCATCAAAATCTTCATCAATAGATACCTGATTTGCTTATAACCATAAATTCATTTGGAGTCATCATTGGTGCTTATTTTGATGCTTCTAAAAGCTAATGAGAGATAAGACACACCAATAATATTCCCACTATTTGGACCTTGTCCCATCGGGTGTGCTTGAATTATTGTCATCAAATTATGCACCCTAGGACACTCTATGAATCTCCTTCAATTTGATGCAATATTGAATCATCCCTCAAGTTTGTGGGAACTTGGAAGAGAGATGAGTCTCTAGGATTGAAAAGGGTTAAATCCATAGATATGACTTGATGCACTTATGCTACTAAAACTTCCTAACATAGGTGAAAAGGGAGAGAAAGATACATAAAGCAAACCTAAACTAGGAGGTGATACACTAAGAGTTACTTCCATTCATACATTTGGGATTTGTATAATTAACTAAGACAATCAACCTAGCCTCACACCATTAATGGATCTCCCTAGCATTAGTGTTTCTCATGAAGGAAAATAAAAACTCAAAAATGAAGGAAAGTGAATGGAAGGTTAGATATGACACCACCAAACTCATACACACTTCAAAATTCTATTGTAGTAGCATACACTTCATGAAACCTATTAAGAGAGAAGTCATTTGAAACAACACATTCAAGGATTACATGAAACAAGATAAACTCAATCTATACTTTAATTTCAATATGGATCACTTAAACACATAGTGAAAATGGAATTAGAGTATAACTAGCTTACTTCTCATTAGCTTAAGTACAAATCAAGGTACAATTTTGGTAGGGCTTCGCCATACCAAGAGTTGGAATCCTTTCAATAGCTAAAATGGCTTACATTTATAGAACTTTGAGGAAGAGAGATAAAATATAATTTGAAAAGTCATAAAGGATATGTGTCACCAAGTGAATATCAGTTACAATTGCATATGGAAGAGAGGTGGGTTGAGCTATGTCATGTCATAGGTGTATACCTATCCAAAATAAGTCATAAAGATAGTGAAAAGTGGCACAAAACCTACAAGTTTGGCATAATAAAATGCCCTTATCCATGAATATGGTTAGGTATGATGATTTTTATAATCAAGATGGGTTACAAATAATTACCCACATGCATTGGATTAATGCTTTCCCATCCCTATTCTTGTAGACATGTAAAATCATCACTAGTAGTTTCAAAAGGGCTCTTTTCCATGCACCTTCTCCACTTGGCATTAAAAAACCCTCAATTTTCATAACTAATCCATGCACAAGAATACATGACACTTTTCAAAGGATCCCATACCATCAGTTTCAATAAAAACCCTTTAAAACGTCCCCCTAATTGCTTTTCACCACTTTCCCAAGTGTTCACTAGTCTGGCTCATTGAACTAGCTGAAAGTGAGATTATATTTGTGATACATAGAGTTTTATTCATGATATTAAATGAACTTTGGGAATTATATCAAGTGTAAATATTCCTTCTAAAGTTTTTTTCATCTTCTAACTTCCTTTTTAGCTTGCATACCACTCAAAATGGCCAAAATAAGCCTTATTTTTTCCTAAATCATATAATTCCATATTAAAAAAACCATGTTTGGGATCCTCTAAGAGTAATATGAAACTTATAGGTGGTTTCATGGACATCCCCTTTCATTTCAATGATTAAAATTCTCTATCTCTCCAATTGCATTACTATGAGGGTTTTATAAGGGTTTTGAGTGACCTAGACTCTTAACCTTTGTTCATAAAGGTTAGACATTAAAACTCCATAAAAATTCCATTTAGGGATCCTTAATTACCCTCCCTAACATATCCAAATGTCTCAGGGTCACATGGAAAATATGGTGGGAGGTATGAGTGTCCAAAGCTGACCTTCGAATGGCTTTCATGCCTCTCATGAGGGTTTGCGTATGTCTAGAGTTGGAGATAGATTCCACTAGATTTTCTTAACCAACCAAAAACTTCCTCACCTCTTATACTAACCTACCATCATATTCAAATCATTTTGAGAGCTCAACAAGATCCAAAAATGGAAGTTACCCCTTTTTTGGAACAAGAGTTATGCCTTACCAATAGACCTATTTATACTTTGTAAACCATAAAATGATAATTATCACCATTATTTAAATAAAATAGCATGAACACATCATATTTACCCCTATATGCATCACATAAAACATTATAGTACCTATAGAAGGCTATAACTTGAAGTGACATCTCATTTGGGGTGGGGTTTGCATGTTTTCTCATTAGGTATGCCTACAGACCTCCTTATGTGGATAATTTCCTTGTCATAACAACCTTATAGATTTTTTCCTCATGTCCCTATAAATTTCACCCAATTTTACAAACTTTACCAATTGAGTAGACTGACCTCTGGTTCACTAACTAGCTCCTTTTCTAAAAACTATCATTCGCTTGCATGATAGGACTTACCTATCTATGAGACAAAATAAAGGGTACTAGGAGTATGTGTATAGGAAATGTGAGTATTTTTTGAGCTAAATGAGGTTATTATTATCAATTTTACCAAATTATTTCATCAAATTCCAAGTCTAAGTGGTCAAACCAACTCAACTTTGCCAAAAAATGGGTCAAAACCTTATTTCTTGCATGTTTTCACCCAAACCTCCTTGTTATTACTCCTTCCTTCCTTGATGCCTAAAAGTTACTTATATATTCTCCTCACCCTCATTTAATGCTCATATAACTCATGTATCCACCAAAAATCTCTCTTGTAAGGGAAATCATATACTCACCTCTTAAACCAAAACCTCACTTAGCCTGATTGTATGATTTGAGTCAAGTTTACTACAAGGGAAAGGTATTGAAGTGATTGAGGATTATTTGGGCATGTAATTTACTTAATTTTATCATGAGTATCATATCAAATTATTTAAAACTTTCCCTTTTCTTTCTTAGGTACCTCAACCTTTAACACATACCTCTCACATTAGGGCCCTACCTGTTTACAACAATGAATAAGGGTGTTCTTGTTTAGATGCCTCTTTAAGGATATTAAAAAGATTAAAATACCTTATATATATATATATATATATATATATATATATTCATTTACACACCTTCACATGCCAATTTGAACATTCCACAAACCTATCATCTTGACACCTCTTTGCTTGCCAATTTTCTCACTATCTTTTGGACTAAGATAGTTTGTCTGTAGGTTGCTTTAGGGTGTCAATGGGCACAAAAATAGTCTTTTATTAATTATATAAAAAAATAATTTATGTCACCAATTCATTAGGTTTTTCATTTATATCTCCATTAGCCCAAAATTTCTCTCAACACTCCTCCAAAGTCATCATCTCATTCAACTGTTAACTTTAGTTGTAGGTAACTATGTTTCTTCATCCATTTAGGCCTGTAGGTTGTTTTTAGATGAATATAGAATTTTTCACGGTTCTTGGTGATATAGGAGTGTATTTTTTTCACTTAAACCATAAAATTTCCCCAATCTTTTTCAAGGTCATGATTTTTTCATATGCTTTGCTCTTTCTACCTATAGATGCTTATCACAGTCATGTGTGTAGACAAAAAGCATTCATTGGGGCTAAGACATTAAATTTATGTCCCTCTCATGCTTGCTTGGATTATAAACACTCCTTAAACTAATTTTCATCATTCCAAATTTTTGGCACAACCTATAACACCATAATGGAGAGCAAGGCAACTTTTTGGTCACTGTCATGTAGACAACACTAACTGGTTTCAGTGTGTTTCTAGACATCTTCAATGGTCTCAATGACCATCTTCCTCTCAACATTTTGGATTCAAACTTTGAGAGATACTTATTTAGTATAGTTAATATATCTCCACAAAATTTTAGGACTTAAATCCTCTTATAGGTTCACTTTGAGAGGCCTACAAAAACCCCTTAGACCTCTATTTGATCATTTTAGAACAAGAAGGCCTAATACACAATCCAACTTCCAATTTGATGTTTTACCACCTTTATTGTCAAATAGGATCATAAATAGGTTTGCCTAAGAATTATCTATAGAAAGGAACCTCAAAATGGATTGATCATCCCATTGGAACACCTCTAGAATAAATATCTATGGCATCAACTGTAGATGACATTCTCCTTTCACAAGCATAACTAAGAATTTTCTCAAAATTTACTATTTGTAACACATATATGCCTTTTCCCAACACTTCAATACACATTAGTAGTCCCAAAAGGTTAAGGACAATGTCAAACCTTCAAAATTTCATTGATGACGTCAGCATGTTCCTGTAGATGGAGTTTTGTGACTGCTTTATGTAAGGAGAAAATGAGGGAACAATAAAATGCAAGAAAAAGGCCTTTCCAAGCACCACAAGACAAATTTTAATTATTTAATACCTAACATACATCAAAAACCCCACACAAATAATATAAAAAAACCATATCTAATGTGAAGGGATCATTTTCAATGCAACTGAGCTGATTGTAAATACAAACTAGGCATTTTGTAAGCCTAGAAGAGGTATTCTAACATAATTAAACTCTCCAAGAAAATAATCATGATAACATGTTTAAAATCATGTATAAACACTTGAAATATATAAACACATTCATCCAAATCAATAAAATCTAAAACAGTCTCAAAAGGAGACCCCCTCATGGTTGAACATGCATAAAAAGCTACATGGGATCAAATTGATTGTTCATGAAGGAGGAGCCACCAATATAAGAGTTATTTTTATGTAAATTAAGTGCACTTAGATCACTATCTACCTATATAAGCATTCCTCCTGACTCCACCTGTACGGTCCATAATGAGTGCATGAACTTGCCTTTCCTTAACTTGCCAAGTGAAAATGAAGAGAAATGAGTTGCAGAAGAAGTTTTGTATGAAATATTTTCAATCCAAACATGGAAATTGCCTATGGGGAGGTTTCACACCACCATGTTTTTCAAGTGGCACACTTCCCAAAGAGTTGTACAAGTGTCTTTTTCTCACTCTTTGGTCAAGAGAACTACCATTTTCTAAATAGCCTACCATTTCTTCAATTATGTCAGCTTCATAAAGAATTATAAGGTAAAATTTGGGATGACATCAGAATTTTTAACTTGCACAAATCCCATGAAACCCATACAAAACATTAAATGCACTTAAAATGACCCAAAAATTATAAATAGACCAAGGAGACTAATAACCAAAGGTAGCATAACACGAAATGACATTAAGTGACCCTTGAAACACCTTATAACATCAATTTAAACATTTATAGACCCAAAAACTCAAGTTTTTTCTTATAGGTGCCCTAGTTTGACTAAAAAGTCAAAATTGGTCAATAAGACCCTTTAAAATTTTTACAAGTGTCCCTTCAAAATTTTGCAAAGGACCTTTTGGAATTTTGAGATATCACCAATTCCTTATGAAAAAATGCAAAGGACCAATTCCCAAGAAAATAACCTTCAAAAAATATTGAAAATGTCCCTTTGTAAGATAAAGAAGCATCCCTTTGCTTGAGAAATGATCCTTTAGACTTTTTGCAAGTGTCCCTTTGGACTTTTTGAAAGTGTCCATGTGGACTTTTTGAATTGGAAACTTCACAAGAGAAAGACCCTTCGGTAAAAATGAAAATTTCCCTAAAAAAATATTGCAAAGGACACTTCCATGAGAAAAAGACCCTTTGAAAAGATTGTTTCAAACAAAATGTCTGAAATAATTCCTTCAAAAAAGTTGAAAGAGCCAATTCCTTCAGAAAAGTTGAAAGGACCAATTCCCAAGAAAATATTGAAAATGTACCCTTCAGACTTTTTGAAAAGGACACTTCCAGGAGAAAAATAACCTTTGAAAATATTATTTTAGACAAAATGTCTAAAATAATTCCTTTGAAAAAGTTGAAAGAGCCAATTCCTTTAAAAAAGTTAAAAAGACCAATTCCTTTGGATAAAACCCATGTTCTGGATTTACTATTTTTCTCTCTTTCCTTGCTACTTCTTGTCTTTTCCTAGCAATTCAAGCTCTTGGGTTATTATTTACCTCCTCTTGGCTCCTTTCTTAGCAAGTCGCTCAGCCTTCAAATTCCTTTGGGTAAAATGTCTGAGGGAATTCCTTCAAACATTTTGTCCAAAAGAAATGTCCTTTAACTTTTCTCTGATGATTAACCCATCTTCTTGAATTTGACGCTCATGGGCCCATCATCATTTGAAAATCAAAGTCTCTTTTACTACCTTGAATTTATTCATGGGCTTGTCACTAGACGTTTGAACCTTCAACGACTAGTTTACCATGTTGAAGTTAACATTCTCGAGCCCATCATTATCCTTTATAAATTTACTTAGCTTTTGCAAATGAACTTTTATGAAGGGAAAGTGACCCTTTAGAAAATGGAAAAGGTATTTTTTGATGGCCAAGAGTCCTCCACAAAGGCACTTACCCTTCAGGTTTCTTTGTCTTCTAAATTTATTTGGACAAAATGTCTGAAGGAATTCCTTTGGACTTTTTTTTTGAAGGAATTTGTGCCTTCAGTGTCTCATATTTTCTTTGGTAATTTCCTTTAGACAAAATGTCTGTAGGAATTCCTTTAGACATTTTATCTAAATAAATTCACCCCTTGGTTTCTTCATGGATTTTCTTCAAACAAAATGTTTGAAGAGATTCATTGTTTAACTTGTCACTTTCTCTGAAGGAAACTTCCCTTTTAGGCTTTCTACCTTGATCTCTCACAAACTTGCCTTCTACCCTCTTCAAGGGCACTTTGGGTCCAAATTTGTCCTTTGGAGCTTTCTTGAACGGTCCCATTTGTTACTTTCCTACCCTCCACAAGGGCACTTAACCTTCAGAGTTTTGTAAAATACTTGTACTTCTTTGAAACTAGCCCATCCTTTTGCCAATAAAAGGCTTATCCAAGGTAATTTTATTGAAAGAAAATGAGCCCCAAATCAACTAAAAATACCTGCAAGACTCAAATCACTTGGTTCTTTATAGAAACTAGCTTGTCACAAAGGGAAAACCCAAAATTGTAGTAAGGTGAATTCATCAGAGACTGGCTAACAGGTCTACCAAGGAAAGAAAGAGGGGAGCCTAATTTTTGGCTTGTATGAACAAAATTTGTCAACATTTTGGGAAGTGAAACACAAATGTAATGTCTTGATATAAATCCACTTATAGAAGATGAAACTATGTAACTTTGAAACATATTTTTTAGATCATTATATTGGCACTTCCAACATAAGGAAAATGATTCTACTTACATATCCATATTCACGTGTGCAAAATGACTTTGAAAATCATTTAAGGATGAATAAAATGCCATGCAAGAATTTTTTCAACACTTGGAAAGATTAGATCATACAAACAAATGAGAAAACTTGAAAGATTTGGGGATGTACAGTCAACTTTGATTCATTTTCATTCTTAAATATGGTTCATGAGGCTTAATCCACCAATTTTTAAACTAATTCCATGAAATAAGAGTAAAAAGAGAGTAATTTCATCCACCAAATGCATTTCCCTTGACTCTACTTATCCTCTCTTTACTAGTAAAAAATTGTTTGGTCTTGTTTGACTTACACAAGAGAGTGATGGAATAAGTGAATTGGTTTTGGGATTTTAATGATCACTCTAAAGTAGCCATACATGATAGTACTATTGTAAATTCCATACAAATGACCAAAACTCCTCTTTTTTCAAATTTTATTTCTTCTAACATTTGAACCTGCAATTGTCAATTACAAAACTACTTCTTTAATCAAAATTGACATATTGGATGTTGAATAACATCTTGACACACGTATCTTTATAAGGGAACCATATAATTTCATTCATTTGGCTCAAAGGTGGTATAAATGACACTAGGACAAAATGACACATATTGCCAAAGTAAGACAAGCTATTTAACCTTTGTTATGGTTATGGTGGGCACTTTAGAACTTAGGAGACCTCATGACAAGTTTTAACTTGTAGGGGGGTTGACTAATTTAACTAGGGGGTCAAATTAGTCAACATTTTAGAAATTTCCTAAGGGTAAAAAGTCTACTACGCTAAGGATCAGTTTCCTTATCCTATCCTTGGGCATTGGAGTCACATACAAACCACATTTGACACTGATAAGTCTTTGATTAGACAAATAAACACACACTAAATAGAAAAGGTAATAAACAGATAAAGCAAGACAAAGACACACACTTGTGTTCTCAAGAAAACGTAGGGAAAATACACATAACACTTAAGAAAAATAATCTATGTACAAAATGACTTGAAAAAAGTTTCTCATCCTAAATCAAAGGGTAAATTATCACCATATCTTGCTCCATGAGATAGAGGAATGCATGAGGCAAGTTACCCTTTAGGCATTATCCTTGATATATTCATTTTCTTGATGTTTTCAAACCTCTTTGGTATGACCTTTAATACAATCATGGTATCTACAAATAGATCACCTATAAAGGTTAACCTCCATATTCTCATGAGACTCCTCAGATGTAACTTCTAATGGTGCTTCAATAAAGCATGTTTCCTTGATTTACATGGTACCTTGAATGGGATCAAATTTCTTACCAACTACAAGATCCTCAAGATCTTTAAATATATTTTAGTCCATCTAATTTTGGTCATTGTCTTCCATGAGGACATTTGACCCTATATTTTTAGGCACTTAACTTTTTACATTGCAAACTTATTCAAGTTCTTCAAATAACTCAATCTGCTATAACCAATCATCTTTGCTCTCTTTCACCTTGAGAACCATAAATTATCAAAAGTCATTATGTTGATCATGTTCATGACTATTATAATCATCATATACTACCTCATGATGTTCCTCAATACATGGTTATTCAATGGGAACTTTTCATTCTTTCTCCACAAACTCATCTTGCTCTCCTTCAAGGACTAGAGTTTTAAGACATTAATATTCATTGATATGTCTGCCATATACCTTAATCAAGATATTTATGAATAACTTTAAGTTTATTTATATATTATATTTCTTATCTCAATAAGGATGCATTGTGATTATTCTCACCAAGTGGAGTCCCTATGATGAGCTCTTCTTCATAGTCACTTGAAACATCTTGGTCTACTACACATTAATATTGTTTTTCTTTGTTTGCCTCCCATAATATGGGTTCTCCTTCAAGAGGGGATGAGGTGGGAGGGTGGTGAATTTATTGATGGTTTATAGAAGGAGTATTAGGAGTGATAGAGGGATCATTAAGGGGTATGGGGATGGAAGGAGATACTTGGAAGAATTCTTAGAGGGAAAGAAGGTTTTATTGAGCTATGGAGATTTCACTTTCTTTAACAAGCCCCTCCTGATTTTCATTATCTTCTTGAAACCCTTCCACAACTATAAATTGAACCTCCACTTCCTATACCAATGCTTATCTTTCATGTTGAAACCCTTCTTAGATGGACTTTCAAGATGGACAAGACATAGTTTTTGAAGGGAATGTAATGTGGTTTGACCATACACCAAATTTTCATCGCTATCATCAACTTCTTCATTCCAAGATATAAATTTAAGGCTATTAGGCTCTTTTGGATATTTAATGGGATCTTTATGATGAAAAGGAGAATGAGAGGACTACCATGGAATATAGGAGAAAACTTTAGGATGGGAGAGACAAAATTGTTCTTTAAGTATATTTTTATTTTCTCCATAGCTTTCATGAAGCCTTTCAACAACTGAAAGTTGCCTCTCAACTTCTTGATTTTCCTAACTTGCAAGCCTATCCATCTGCCATTGAATATAACATATCATCGCATGAAATTATTCACTAATAACATAGTTATCTACTTCTTCAACCAATCTCCACTTGTTCATCAAGAATTGGATAGACTTTCTCATTCTTTCTATGAAATGCATAGGAATCACATCAAGCTCTTCATTCCATTTATTCATCAACTTTTTTTATTATAATAATTTAGGCATGATTCATATCAATGATATAGCTTGAGGTGTAATTGGAGGAGGCTAAGGATAGGAAAACAAGTTTTGGTATTGAATTTGAGGTGGTTGTATAGGTGTTTTTTAGGATATACAGGGTTGTTTGGGAAGAACACTTTCAATAATCTACCTCTTAAGAGTTTGGATCTTTATTTTAAGGACCTAGATCTTAAGAGATTGGATTTATTATTCAAGTTCCTTAAAATTATCTCTTTGAAATACTTCTTCATAAGACTCTTCAACAACTTCATGACTGTATGGAGGAGGAATAGGTTGACCATATGATGGATAACAACTTTGATAGGAAGGTGCATAGTAATAGCTCTCAACATAACCACCCATATCAAATTCATTAGTAAAATTATACACAAAAAATTATCAAATATTTTTAAATAGGTATTTGGGTTGCTTACAACTAGATGATGCATTCGAAGTCACCATTAGTGTTTACTTACATGTTTCCAAAAGCTAATAGTAGGAGGAATAGACCAATTATTCTTCTACTCTTTTGGACCTTGAACCCACTATGCATGCCAAAACTATTGTATCCAAATATTTCACCCTAGGAGAGAGTATTCAAGCCTCTCTCATATTTGAACAACATAAGATTACCTCTAAGTTGGTGGGTTGCCTATAGCATAGGTAAACCTCTAGGTTAAAAGGTTAGCTCACTTAATTTGTCTCTTAAGATCACACACTACACTAGGCCAATAACTTGGGGATGAAAATGGAAGAGGTAAACATAATGTAAACATATAATAATGAGGTGATACACCAAAAAATTATTCCATAAACATGCCTGTCTATGCACTAAGAATGAAGACTATTAAAACTGACCCTAACTCATAGTGCTTCTAGAATAAGTATTTATCATAGAGGTATATTTATATGCATATTTAGAGGTGGATTAAAATAAGGTATGATACTAGACACTACTATTCCCTCTCACACTTCAAGACACACTCAACAAACACATGCACTTTATGAGACCTATTAGAAGAGATATCCATCACATAAAATATGCAAGGACAACATGGAAGCAAGGAGAACATATTCATCACTTGAAATATAAGTACACCACTTAAATAACTTATGTAAGAGATTTTAGGGATAAAATAAACTTTATATTTATTATTAAAAATCAAAACAAGGTGCCAAACTAGTAGGGCTTCTCCATACAAGGTGTGTACTAGATATAATTGCCAAAATGGCTTACATTTATAGAGCATGCGAGAAGAGAGAGAGAAGAAGAGAAGTGGAAAGGTCATAAATACAAGTTTTAATATTAAAAAAACCAATTAAAACTTGAGATAATGAGGTGTAAAAGTAGGTTATAAAGTGGTCTTAGATAAGTGTCCATCTGAGTTGCATCATTCTCCTTTGAGTTGGTATAGGGGCCCTTCACTATCCTTCTTTGAAACTATCCTTGGGTGATGAGTTCACTTAAATGATTTAACCACCATAGGGATCCTTGAAAAATTTACATTGTATAAAAATTTGGTAATAGTTTTGTAACATCCTTCATATGCTCCTTAATTGACGGTCTCTCTTGCATCACTTGTCATTCACTATCTAGCAACCATTTGTTAGCCTTTCTAGACTGATCTTCATATTCAACATTAGATTGACCTATATTTTTCCAAGAGGATCCATTTAATATGTTTTATTTACATTTATAATATATTTTTTTCACTTATCAATCATATAACCCTCCATGAAACTTAATACAACACTTCTTACTTCTCAACCTTTACAATCACATTGCTTTCTCACTGTCTCACTTAGAATGTTTGTAGTGATAGGTTTAGTAGAGATATTTTCATTATATAATAAATTTACAATTGGATATTATAGATTGGAAAAAATATTTATATACCCCTTACAATTATTTTCATCTATCAACCCCCTTTTTCACCTGTCGAACCATTGAAATCCTATAAGAAAAAAATAAATAGGTATGCCCATACAAGTGATAGTATAAATCACTTAGATTTCAAGGTATTAGGAGAGTGTTGAAAAATTATAAATCAATTTCATGTTAATTTAACCACATTTTAATTCATATCTCACCATGTCTTTCCCATTGGGTCCAAACCAGAGTTTTGAGAGGCTTTTTGGTGATTTGGACTGTTAAGGATGGTTCATAAAATTTTGACATATAAATCCCAAAAAAATACAATAAGTTTGAGATAAATACCCCCTCAAACTATTCCTAATTCCTTATGTCATCATGTAATCCCTTCATATAGATGTGAGTGAATGAAGTTGGCCTATCAAGCTCTTTCTTGCATTCTGAGAAGGTTTGATATGGTTTTAAATCAAACTAACCACTCCTGAGTTGCTCCCTGCAAACTAGTGATCCCAATTCATATTATATTATCTTATCAATTTTCTTCAATGATTTTTAAGGTTAAATAATTCATTTTTATCAATTTTGAGGCCATGAGGGTTTAGGCCTAATTCTAGGCTTAATAGGCCTAACTATACTTGACTATGTGTTTAACCCACCTATAGGTTTTTAATGACTATAAGTGTCTTTTATATCTCCTCCACACTCAAAAAAAATTTAGACCTAATCCCATTATTATTTCAAGGCTTATCCTTCATCATTTAAACATTCTTATATCAAGTCTACAAATTGTGCTAATAGTAGAGTACTCTCTATCTGCGATTAAATAAAGAGCATCTTTACTATTAATATGAACAAGGTGAGTCCATGGGGAGATATTATAGGTCATGGTGACCATTTAAAAAAATATTCAATGATTTATCACATTCATATAGATTTTAACACTACAAACTCCCCACACTAACTTGTAGGATGGTGACTGTGTGCAAAATGACTGGGTATGGAATTAGAGCCAGTTTGATCAAGTATCTCTATTTCTCATATTTGAGGATCATATTATATTATGTCATAATTATTTTTATATTTTATTATACATGTTAATTTATCCTTGTTCACTTCCTACCGAATAAAGTTTCATCTTCCATTGGCTAAAATTGGACTGTCTAACTGTGTCAACCTGTAAGTGCTTCTTATTAAATGCAAAGGATTCATGTATATGTTTTTTCTTATTTGATAATTATAATTACATGATTTTTGTTCCTATAAATTCATTGGATATCATTTCTTACCTAAAATAAAACATCTTTTCCTATTATTCAATCTTGTATTTCTCTCTATTTAAGATTGGTTTGTATATTTCCATGCAACTTGTAGGTGTACTGTAAGAAAGTTAAGAGACATATAGGTGATTATGTATGCTTTAACATTATGATTCATACCTCCATATTCACTTAAGGTCACTATAACATCACACACCTAGATGAACTTACTTATGTCTTGTAACTAAGTCCTCACTCACCTACCAATAATGCACTATAGGTCTATGTTACATGCCACAAGTTTATTTAAGCTTTTAGCACTATGTTTCACTAAAAATATACATTGAAAAATTTCCTAACTTGGGAGTTACCCAAGTACCTTCTTTCTCAACTAAAAAACATCTTTTCATGTTCAAGTGTGACCTTTAGGCTCATGTTACTAAATAAGAGCTATAGGGTTTATTCAAACATCATCAACGGTAACTCATAGGTGATATTTTATAAGAACAAGACCTTATTTAGAGAAGTTAAAGTAACTTCAACCCATTAGGAAAATTTTCAATATTTGCACCTCTAAATGTTGTTTGAACTATCCTAGGATTAACATAATGAATCTTAATGACTTGAGAAACTCATTCAAGTCATGAAATTGAACATCACCTATGTCTTAAGTTTTGGGTAGTTCCTCTATGTTTCGTACATGCTTGTATATGATTGTGTATGTTGAAAATATGACAATCTTTGATCACTATCTTGAAAATCCTCTATCAATAAATATCTAAACCTTATAATGTAAACTTTTTGTATAAAAATTGGCTTTCATGGTTTGAGAGGTGAAACATAGGTGTAATTTATTGATATAAATTCATTGACAAAAGATGAAACTCTATAACTTGGAAACATATTCTACAGACCACTATATTTACACTTTCAATATAAGGAAAATAATTATACTTACATTTCCATATTAACACATGTAAACCAAATTTTAAAACCATATAAATATGAATAAAATTCCCTAAAATAATGATTTCATCACTTGGAAACATCAGATCATACAAACAAATGAGAAAACTTGAAGGTGTTGGGGATGTGCATTCAATTTTGAGTCACTATCATTCATAGAGATGTTTCATGAAGCTCAATCAACAAATTTTAAAAATAATTCCATGTAATGAGATTAAAAATAGATTAATTTCTTCCACCAAATTCATTTCTCTTGACTTTATATGTTTATATATGTACTAGAAAAAAACTAGTTAGTCTTGTTTGACTTGCACAAGAGAGTGATGTAATCAGTGAACCAATTTTGGTAATTTTTGAACCTATAAAGGAAATATTAATATAGATATTAAATTTTAGGATCTTAATGTTCACTCTTAAGTAGACACACATGCCAAAATGATTGTACAATAGTCTATACAACTACCCAAAACTCCTCATTTTTGTAGATTTTGTTGCTTCCAATATTTGAGACTGTAATTATCAGTTAAAAAACTACTTATTTAACCAAACCTAACATATTATACATTAAATAACACCTTGACACACTTTTCCATAGAAGGTAATCATACAAGTTCATTAAATTGGCTCAAAGGTGGCATAAATGATACTAGGATAAAATGACGCATATGACCAAAGTAAGACAAGCTATTTGACCTTAGTTATGGCCATGGTGGAAAATTTAGAACCTAGGATACCTCATTAAAAGTTTTAACTTTTAGAGGGGTTGACTTATTTGACTAGGGGGTCAAATTAGTCAATATGTGTAATAGGAGATATAAGGTGTTATTATTGCATATTTTTTGACATGTCCCAGAATCATAAAATTGTAATTGAAATCTATTTATTGGTTAAAGTCCAAACCCCAATAGCATTCCCTCTTTTTCTACTTGATTGTTTTTTTATATCACCATGACAAAAATTGTAAGTAGAATCTGTAAAAATACAATATTGACACATAAAAACTACAAGGAATAGAGCATGAACATGGAAAATATGCTCATTTTTAATGATTTGTGGTAAATAATGGAGAAAGAAACCATTCTACCAATTGAAACCATAAAATTTATTAAGTTAAAAAAGTATGATAAACATGTATTCAAGTTTTTGAAATCATCTTGCACAACATAGGTGATTATTCACATTGAATCTATTAAAACTAGTGCATGGAAAGCATTAAAGGAATTATATGAGAAATAGCCTGCATATAAGAAAATTGATTTTCTAATGAATCTTTTGTACAATAAACTAGAACATGATTAAGATGTCTCTGAATATATTTCAAGAATGAAAACATTGAAACAAGAATACTACATGATGGTTGGAAAAATCAATAATGACATTCTCATTTCCATTACACTGAATGGCCTTAGTTTTATGTATACCAAAGTTATTTAAATGTTTTATCTTAGTGATAATATCAATGAAATAACATTTGACTATATTTACTAGTTTTTGACTCAGCATGAGTAACAGTTTTTAAAGAATAAGAGTAAGCCTACAAAAGAAGATTATTATATAAATTCTAAGTCACATCATAGAGGTCATATCCATGCATACATGTAGTTTTAGAATCATTCTCTAAAATAATCTCTTAGACATTATCCAAGACACTCTCCACACCATTATAGACAATCTCAATATCATTCTCATTTTCACTCTCTAAGATCTTCAAAATATATACATCACCATAAACACTCTTCTCACTCTAATGGTTCTTCCCATGATTCAGCATCTTCTAGATCTCACCAATATAAGAAAGAGCCTAGATGTTTCAAATGTGGTGGTATTAGACACCTTGTTAATATTTGTCCCTATATAATATCATTATTCAATAGGAATATAGTAGAGGAAAATTATGTTAGACATTCTAGTGGGTATTCTTCTAGCTATTCTAGCTACTCCAGTTATTCATGGTATTCAGACACTTCATTTGGTCATGAGGCAATGTTTATGGTAAAGGTATATGGTCCCATTGGAATTAATAGTATGTTTTGAGTGATCAGTGATACATCCATCGTGTGTGAGCTACTAGGCTCAAGATTGAGATCTATTGTAGTTGCATGTTTTGGCTTGTTTTATTATTTTCTTCCAATTTTGGCTTTCTATCCTTGATATTCATGACATGTAAAAGATAGGGTTGTTTGATTTTATTTCTCTCAATGCATTGATTATCACCTCTCACTTGATAGGGGGAGAGTATATAACATTGGTTAGTCTTAAAACAATAATTAGTGACATTATGAGTTGACATGGGTTGATAACATTAGCAGTGTTGAGTAAAGGTCATCAATGATTGCTAGGAATTCATGATATGTGCCATACATAGTATAGGTTGGTCACTTGGATGGGATTATATGTGGATCCTTATGTATATCAATGTAGTTGGATAGGCCTTGATCATTTTATAATCTAGTATGGTATAGATTATCATAGGAGATAAGCAGACCTTGATCATGTTCATCAACATTTATGCCACAACTCACAGGGTAAGCTTTTATATGAGGCAACATCAGTTTTGATTAGTACCATGAGGTATAATGCACCAAGTGTAGTTACATAAGATATTATTTGATGACTTTAGAGTCATTTCTCTAGTTTTTCAACTTCTATACCCCTTTGCTCAAGGGGTAGTTTGTTGGGCTAATTAATCCATTTGGGTTATTATTTATTTACTTTGTATTAGGTTTTGTTTGGGTTGGTTAAAATATCATTAGTTGGTTTTCTACAACCAACTCATATAATATTTTTAAAAATTATGTTTTATGTAAAAACATTAATTCTCACATTGAATACATTTTTAATATTATTCTTCATATTCCTAATTTAAACAAGGTGCAATTCATCGCTAGATTCATTAGCAACTCTTTTGAGGATTTTAGGATTTTTTTATTTATTACCTTAGCTTGTTTGTTACCTTGTAAGTAGTAATAATTGGACCAATTGTTCTTAACGTGATAGGTGTCATAAATGGATTTGACATCCTTGATTTTTAAGGATTTACCATTATTAGAGATAATATCATATGGAATTCCAAAATGGTAGATAATGTGGTTCAAGATGAACTTAAAAATTTTCTTGTTGGTGACATAGGTTAAGGGCATGAATTCAACCCATTTAGTAAATTATTTAGTAGTTGTAATGATATTTTTATGGTCATCATAATAATTGGGATTAATTTTTCCAATGAGGTCTAACCCCCATGTGTGAAATGGCCAAGGTGTATTTATGTGCTATAATGCTTGTGATGTGCTATGGATAAGATCACTATTATTTTGGCATGGGGAACATCTCATAACATATTTACAACAATAAAATTCAATCTCAGTCTAATATTAGACAATGCACAAAAGTTTTTTGGTAAGGATAATGCCACTAGTATGAGAACCACATATTCCATCATGAACCTCCTTAATGTCTAAGTTTACCTATTCAGAATTTAAACGCCTTAATAGAGTCCCTCATATATTTTACAATATAGGGTGTTTCCAAGGATGGTGAAATTTGAAGCTCATTAGATAAAGGATTTTGTTTTATTATGGGTTGAGTTGGGTAGAATGAGGTTATCATGGAGGTATATATAAGTATCATGTTACCATGGAGAAGTGGGACCAACAACCTCACAAACCATCTCTAAATATAACATATCATATTAATGTATTATCAAGTAATTTATAATAAAATTATTATGTTTGGTTTGTAGGTCAATAAGTGAACCAATTGCATTCATTGTGTCTGTTGATCTGTAGTTAGTGTAAGTCACTTGTTTAAACTGTATATATTGGAAGTACAACTTAAATCTATCCACCATTTATTTTTAAGGGATTAGCTTTTCATCTTTGGCTTGGAATTTATCTAGGACTTTTTTGATGATAATCTTGGAACCACCAAAGACTATAATATGTTGGATGCCCCATTATATTGATAACTTGGGACTAGAAATGAGAGGCTCATACTCCACTATATTTTTTGTGTAAGAGAACTCTATCCAAAATACTTTATAAATTAGGTATCCATTATAAGTGACTGGTAGAATACCTTCCTTGATCCATGATTAGTGAAATATTCATCAAATTACAAATACTATAGTAGAGATTCATCTATAAACATAATTATTTCATTTATAAAATATGTAGTGAGAGGTGTATGATATACTAGAGTATCTTATAACAAAGTATCTATAAGTACATGTCCCTTGATCACTTTATGATTTAAATACTCAATATCAAACGCACAAAGAAACATTACCCACTTATCCATTATCTATATTAGAGTTGTTCTAGATAGGAGATATTTAAGTGGATCAATTTTATAAGTGATCTTTGTTTGATTGTTGACCATAGAATGGAGAATATTTTTTGAACCAAAAATAACCACGAGACATGATTTTTCCATAGGAGAGTA